>JACXGK010003978.1:0-13874 GCA_016801125.1 Novumbra hubbsi | reverse complement strand
CTTCAATCAACTGTGTGCAACAGTTGGTTTCTACATTCATGGAAGCCCATTCCGGTCATGACGCTGATGTTGGTATTAGTCCTTGTCTTCCGGTATGCTAACAGTGCCCGGGGCGTTAACAACACAGCAGAACTGAACCTTTCCCATGTTATTTTGACATTCATTTTTATTATCCGAACTGGATTCTGATAGGGGGATGAATGTAGAAAACAGGAATATACTTTGGTCAGTGGAGTTTCCTTTTAGGTATTCAGCAAAATACAGAAGGTTACTGGTTTAATTACTTCTATTAGTTTGTCACCACCGCTCTCTCCCTTCATCTAGTTCTTTCTCTCTCACACACACATATACACACACATACACACACACAGGCGGCTGTAACTCTGTTAAAAAAAGAAGTCCTGAATTATTTAGCCCACAAGACAGGCTGCAGGCTTATTCCCTGAAGAAGGAAGGAGGAGGAGACGGGTGGTGGGTGGTGGGGTGGGGAGGCGGGGCAAAGCCAGAACGAGGGGGGCCTCGTCCAATGAGGAGCTGAGAGCACACTGGGGGGGGATGGGAGAGTGGTTGGCGTGACCATGGGGAGATCCCTGTCACCTGACTGACTGGAAGGGCTCCCTGCAGCCACACACACGGCTTCCCAGAAATGATCCGTGGCCAGACGCTTGAGGGCAGCTGTCCCTGTCTGTCGGCGTGGAGTTCCAGACGAGCTTAGTGCTGAAGGGAGGCTGGCACAGAGGCTTGGGGGTTGTCAGTGTGTCTCTCTGTCTTCCCTGCTCCCTCCATGACCTCCACGTCACTTCCAGTACCTTCTCTCCTTCCCGCCCTTCTGATCCCTGCAGTGTCATCCATTCTGCGCTGGGGGTCCGGGGGAAAGTGCTGGGTGCATTCCTGCGCATTCCCGACGCCACACCACACGACGACACACACACACACACACACTCTCTTCATTTCCCGTCTGTAAGAGGCAGTAACAGGAAAGTCCCCCCCGCTGCAAGGTGCCTCACAGGACAGCGTGTAAATAAGCCACCGGGACGGGAGGGTGCGTGTCCTAGGCGTGTGTGAGAGAGCGGGATACAGTTGTGTGTTGTCAGAGTGACACAGCAGATTTACGGTTACCAAATTGATTTACATTTAGTTACAGTGACTTCCAAGTGTTATACGGTTATAAATGGTCAAACCGTTAGATCGGTGTTTCTCAACGGGGGGCGATAACGCCCCCCAGGTGGGGATCAGATGACGACAGGGGGCGGTGGATGAATAATTTTGACAAAGGGGGCGTTAAGTTGCTGAAAGGGGGCGTTCAAATTAAGGCAAGTTTACAACAAAGATTAATGACAATAGGAGTTTTAACAATAGGAGTTTTAACAATAGGAATTTTAACAATAGGAGTTTTCAACTACTAGCAAAAACCTGCCAGTTTACGCGAATGGACAAGACGATGTACGTAACCCTTCTTCTCTGTGTTTCTTGTGGCGCAGCTCCTTGCTGCCAACCTGGGAACGGGCCGTCAGAGCTTCATCTACAAAATGTCACCCGAATGGCGTTTACTGTGTAAACCCTGGAAAAGAGATGCTCTTTTTCTTGGTATTACCCGTGTAAGAATTTCTTTCCCTTAAAAATGTTAATTTCGCTGAGGGATACACCGTGAACGCCTTGTTAACACAGTGGTTACACATTTACAAGAAGGCTAATCCGCTGTCAGACTTCCCCTGAAAGAAGATTTGCATCCAGACGCACATTAAACCCTATTCAATAAAACTGGCTTTGTTGACATGACTGCAATACAAAGCATATGAACACAAACTGGCTTATACAATAAATAAAACATAAACAATATTCTACAATCTGACACTTGCCACCCGACAAGCGGATCACCACAAAGCCATCGGTCGGGTTGATTTCAGCGGCGGCTTGTCGTTAACTGTAACGTCTTTATTAAACATGAATATAATTTGTCTTTAATTAGGTCTAGAAACAAAAGAAAACGTGAAAGCACAAAACATGGAACATGAAAGAGGTTTATTTTGTCTTGAATGGCACAAAACAATGTCAAACCAAACGCCATTCAAAAATCTGCTTGATGTACTCAGCCGTAATCAGGAATCGACATTAAAGTTTGGAAAAGGTCGAGATCATTTTGATTAAAATTAATGGAGGAATTCCACTGGGTCCACCACCACCAAGAATATTCACAGAAAAATATCTAGCCATCTATCTACGGCTCTGGCTATCGTTACCTGTAATATATCATAGCTAATCCTCAACTGGCCAGCTAGCAAAAAAAACTGAAGTTCTTGGGCAAGTACAAGTTACATTCAATTTTCCTAAGGACAAGTACCAGAAACATCTTAATGTCAAGACCAGCATAATGTCAAATAAGTTATGTTTTCTTTTTACTTTTTGCAACGCTAGCAAGCAACATATCAGAGAAATGGCACAGAACAAGAAAAAATACCTTCAGTACGCAATAGAATACTTTAGTTATGGCTTCGTAATTTCTCCAACCAATGCACAATTTACTGTGTGTTTATTGTGTGAACAAGTTTTTTCAAATCGCGACAAAACCCTTACTTCTGAACTGACAGTTTGTTTTCCATTGGAACAATTCATTAGAATGATTATTGTTTGGCTTTTCTGATTGGCTGTGGTTTTAATAATGTTTGAATGTTACAATTTCTAGCTGTTTTTGATTGGCTGCAGTTTGTGATACCTAATTAAAGGTTTAAATGTAATATTTCAAGCCGGTCTGATTGGCTGCTGTTACCTATTTTAAGTTGGATGTAAATATAATTTCTATTCACAAGGCTTTCGTGTTCCCTGGGAAATGAATATATCTGTTGTTTGTCATTCAATGATGTTTTGATGATGTGTGATGATAATACTCATAACAATAATAATAATAATATTGACAATAATAAACATAACAATGATAATAACAACAATAAGAATCATAACCATCATAACCGTTAATATTCAGTTCAATCATCCTACATCGTATTTGATGGGGGGCGGTAAGTGACCTGGATAATGGATAGGGGGGCGCTGGCCCAAAAAAGGTTGAGAACCACTGCGTTAGATGGTTGAACTGTCATACACACTCCATCTTTGATCCAATGGTCTTGATGATCTTTAGCACTGTGTAATGCTGTGTTTGTGGGGTTTTTCTGTTTAACCTTTCAGTGCCTTGTAGTGGGAATGTAAAAGCAGTGTTTGATTGGTTCCAGCTGGCGGAGGTTTCAGAACTGTGTGTGTGTTTCAGACATCAAAGTGTGTGTCCAGGCAAGGCCAGCACACACACTCATGCATGTTAACATTCTTGCTCGGACATTTGACATTCCGAAATGTCATCTTTGAATATGACTTCTCAACCAAAACAGGATCTCAACACATCATCTTCATACATTTAAACACGTTATATGCTAAACCTATAACCTATAACTGCACTTGTATAGGCTACGTATGGAAAAGGCTGCAGTTGGAAATAGTAAACGCTGAGAAAAACAAACTGTTGCTATGGAAACGTCTGATTTGGTTCTGTGGGAAAGATGACTAGTTCAGTTTTCTTTAGTTCTTAGCTCTCATTGTCACCCATGTGTGGTATTCATACTGTATAATCAACACATGTACAAATCCTGGACTTGATGAGGGATGTGCAAAGCCCCCAGAGTTTAGGCACTGTTACTAAACCAACAGTGCTCAACCATTACTGGTCTGCCTTTTTTAGAGGCCGTGAATGAGGCCGAAGCTTGCTGTCTGTGTAGAGTGAGACAGATAAATACACACTGAATGAAATGATGAAGCACGGTTTCCAGACGCATGCTTTAGTTTGTGTTCCCAGTGGGGATGCTGCCGTTTGTTTTTGGTTCAGGATAAATTGTGCTGTGGCTTTGTGGGCCGAACTGGTCATCAGGCAGGGGCGGGTTGGGTTATAAGATTGGACCGGGTGGATTGTAGCAAGCTGTGAGAATTTGGGTTTGAACGTCAAGACTTTCAACCTAGGCTTTCGAATATAGACAGCCAAAGCATTCTGTACTAGTACAACACATTAATATGCTATCTGTCCTGTTGAATAGAAATGTTATAGACGTGGTTGAAAAGACAATAAAACATTTTAAAATGATCTTGCGCAGTGGGTTGGATACTTAAAATGTTTGTCGTACCCCAGCGGTAAGCCAGAGAGCAGAGTTTGGTGATAAGAGAGGTGCAGATTCAATCAGATAATGTTTTGTGGCATCAGGTTCACCAAACCAGCTCTCATTTCAGTTTCAGCCCATCAATAATGAACAAGTTTCACCAATCTAGAGCAACATGAATCAGAGCCCTCTCTCTCTCACACACACACGCACGCACACACACCCCCTTCCTCTTTGATTTTTGTGCGAGGTGAGCTGCTCCTAGTGAAACCCAAAGCAAGTCCCTCAGCACTAAAGTGTAGTTTGGTCAACAGCTTAAGTACTGTTTGTGTGTGTGTGTGTGTGTGTGTGTGTGTGTGCATCTTAGTGGTATGTGTCTTCTTGTTCTCTGACTGATATATCAAATTAGACCCATTAATTATTGATCTTGCTGCGTTCTTAGTGTTTTGTGATGAAGATACTAATAAATCCTATAAAAGTAGGACAATAGGCAAACTGGTCAGACACACACACACACACACACACACATTAACTCTAAGGGTAATAGGAGGAGCCAGTAGGATGGAGGCTCTTCAGTATTCCTCTCAGGACTCAAGGACAGAACAGGGCAGAACGAGAAGAGGATTTATGACGTGTGTGTGTGTGTGTGTGATTTATGATTATTATGTGCATGATGATGAACGTCTCGTCTGAGCACGATCTTTCTCCTCTGATCTCGTCTCATCTGCAGCAGGAGCCATAAATGCTTGGCCAGGAACAATAGACGTTCACACACACACACACCCACAGATCGTACACATATACATACCCACACACACACACAGATCGTACACATATACATACCCACACACACACACACACACACACACACAGATCATATACATATACATACCCACACATAACAAACAATACACAACATATGAATAAAATCTGATTAAATGAATGCTGGTCACATTTCTATTCACAATGCCAGGCTGATGTTAGACCTTATTCATCTATTATGTATATACTGTATATGTAAGTGGAGTTGAGTGTGAATGCTCTTACTGTAGATGACTTTGATTGCCTGGTTATAAAATGTACTGTATTACATTTGTATCTGTTAACAGACGCTTTTATCCAGAGTGATGTGCGGTTGTTGCCACTTAGGGTATGCGTGTGTTAACCCCAACCTGGGCCAGGTTTGGATAGGATTACTTGAATATAAATTGATGTCAAAATGGATTGAATGGTTGTTATTAACATCTGAAAAGTTGGATCCAGATGATGTCATACTTGTGTTGAGGCATTAAGTGACTCATCCCATGATGTCACTCTCTTTTGGGAACCTGTCCTCTCTACTGCTGATGTTATATCCCTGTCTCACCCTTTTACTCATACCTCTCTACTGCTGCTGTTATATCCCTGTCTCACCCTTTTACTCATACCTCTCTACTGCTGCTGTTATATCCCTGTCTCACCCTTTTACTCATACCTCTCTACTGCTGATGTTATATCCCTGTCTTAACCTTTTACTCATACCTCTCTACTGCTGATGTTATATCCCTGTCTTAACCTTTTACTCATACCTCTCTGGTTCCCCTCACCCCAACCCCTCACCCTGTCCCCTCACCCCAACCCCTCACCCTATCCCCCTCACCCCACCCCCTCACCCCCCTCCCCCTCAGCCATTCTGCTGTGATTACCTTTTTCTGTCACTCTCTTCCTCCATCACTCTTACCCTTTCTTACATACTCCTCCCCCCTCCTCCCTCTCCCTTCTCATCCATCAGAGAGAGAGCGTGAGGAGATGTAGGCAGAGAAGGGGAGAGCGGTCTATGTTAATTAGGTAAATGGACCTCAGGCTCTGATGGCATAGACAGACACCAGAAGGACTCCTTTCGGTTGGACATGTACTCTCACACATGAGTCCTTAGAAGGTAATGATTCTTCGACATGATGGGTCATATGTAGTCCTTGGACACAGTGCCTGAAATACATCGAAAGCACACATCACAAACAACAAAACTCCACACAACTGTCACCAACTAGTTGAATATTCATTTCCCCATGCAACAAACAAATAACAAGTTCTTAACTAGCCTACCAGGTTAAATAAAGGTAAAATAAATAAAATAAAAAAAACACTACCGCTTTTACAGCCTTTTATGAATGTCTCTTATATTGACATTTGTCAGCAAAGCTAACAATTTTTTTTCTTTTATTGTTGTGTTCTAGTTAAGCACTGTATTGTAACGCTAAACCTTTTCTGTACATTAAAGTATCTGTATGTTTGGTTTTTTGAGAGTCCCTCAGTCTGTTGAGTTTAATCAGGTAATTGGGCAACATCCTCTGGTGGTCAGGATTCCAGATGGATAACTCTCTGAGTTTGACAGCCCTGAGCGGCAGCTAATTTGTCATGCTGGTAATTCAATTAAAAAATGTGAATGTTTTTAATTCGTTCCCAGCGTCTTACAAAAGACTAACACGAAGCCACGTTTTTTTTCTTTTCTCCAAGGAATGCAGCTTGGAAGTGGTCTATTGTACTGAACGAACTGTGTCATTTTCCTCTGTGCCAGGCTAGACATTGTAAGGAGGGTAGTTGTGTCAGGCGGACGTGCAGAGATACAGGCGGACCTGAGGGCTCCTTAAGGAAGAGGGCTGCTGTGGAAACGATAAAGACACTATTGTGAGAGAGAATCAACCCTCTGACATTCACATTCCAGAACCTAGACTTTCTCCCCCGCTGCACCTGCCAACGTGGGCTGGACCAACCGCTAACCATTATCCTGCCCACGCTGAGGTCTGTCTGAGCAAAAGAGCGCTTTCCTACCCTTCTTTCCGCCACAAGGTTACCATGGCTGATCCCACAGGTACAAACACAGTGTTTGTGCAACAAGGTTCCATGTAGAAACGACCGACTGTTTGAGGGTTCATTTTCCAACTGTTTTTTGTGAAACATTCAGTAGGCTAGTGAGGCCATAAGTTCATTTACTGTGAAATTGTAGCTCTTTTTTTGTTTTAATTCTTCTGTAAAAATTCTGTCCATATACATCAATATCAAAAACACACATAAATGACCAGGTCATTTATTGGTGTGTGTGTGTGTGTGTAGCTGTGCTTGGCAGATGGCTTTTTATAGAATTTGAAGTCCTGTTTCACAAAATCAACAATGCAGGAAGTTAAAACTGCTTCTGGTCTTTCTCTACTGCCAGACCATGTAGCCTCTAGAGTCTTATAACCTGCAAACTAACACGCGCATAAACACACACACCTAGACGTGCACAAAAACACAAACACACACACAGCCCCTCAACACCTGCAGAAGACAACGTCCCCTTTGTGTTCCACTTCAGAAAGTAAACACAAATTGACATACATTACTGGCCATGGCAACACGAGAGGGTCAGAGGTCAAACCAGAACAGTCCATGACATGAGACTCTCAGATCCTGGAAATTTTAATGGCTGTGCTATTTGTTGATTTTACCCAGGGAGTAGTTTCATCGAAACCTCACAGAAATATGCCTGCTCAGTGGGGCTTGAGACCAGTAACATTGGTGGTCACTTTGTTACTGGTCACAGATGTATTGTATCCGAGACAATATGTCAGGCTTGATTTGGTTTTCCAGCTCCTTCCACTGCCACTCCTCTACTAACTCTGAGTCATGAAGAACTGTTTTCCCGTCTTACGCTAGCTCTGCCAGGCCAGTCAGAATATTGACATTAGAAAGCCTCAGAGTCAGACACAATGGATAAAGTGTAAATAGAAGATATAATTACCTGCTCCGATTACAGCAGGTAATGCCTTCTGTCTGAACCTTCTGTCTGAACCTTCTGTGTGTTGCCCCACACATCAACCCACACGAATGAGACTAGAGTTCCACCAAAAACTTTCACTATATTTACACATGCCAAAGGAACTTGAATACCTGTTTAACATCAATTTCCTTGATAAAACTGAGGAGAAATGGAGGAAAACAAACATTTCTTATGCATTTTTCAACTTACGGAAGTAAAATATTAACAAACCTTTTTACTGTTTTGTGTTTACTAATAAAAGTATTTGAAAAACGTTAGCAGCCAGGTTTCTAGTTCAATGCCTAGTTGTCTAAGCTGGGATATTATCATTGAAAATCCGGGGCTGGTCTGAGGAACAGTGATTCATTTGGTTTACACATAGGCACTGAAATCCCTTGCCATTCCGCTAGTGGCAACAGGAGGCAGCTGAAATCATCTAGCAGAGTATCCAGTTAGCAAGTGGCTAGTATTTAGTTTCGGTTGCTAGCAAAAACTAACACTACTAAATATGTATTACGTATCATCAGATCGATGCATACTGTCAGTTTGAAACACTGAGCAATCTTTGACCATGCTGTATTTTTTTGATAATATTGTCTCGATAACCATTGAGGGTGACATTATTGATTTTTCTTGTCTTTTTGTACTTGTAAATCTGTTTCGGCCGACTTGTTTCTGTAAGGTACGGACTATTCAGTACTGTGGTACCTCCTACAAAACTTTCCAATTGGTTTTCCGCTGTGCTCTGATTGGCTTCCCATGACGGAGAAGGGAAAAAAAATAGAACACTGCTCTATTTTTCCCGTCGGCTGTTCCGCCATGGCCAGCGACTGTCGTCCGGGGGAAAGGAGTGGGTCGGGAAACCTTTCATAAACGACAACGATGCCCCGCTCATGTGTGAACAGGTGGTTAGTCATTTGCCTTCCCAAAGTTCTGTGTTCCCTTAATCTCCGGTCCGGTTCATGGTCATTGAGCATCTACATACTGTGTCTCCTCTGGCTCTGTGACCAGGCTTTGTGATGACCACGGAGGGTTATGAGAGAGAGAAGCCCTCAGTTTTGCAGCAAAGAGGTTTCCCTCCTCAGCTAATTAGCCACAATGAAAAAAAGTACAGCTTACGCCCGCGTAGATATCACACTACAATCGAAATATTAGTATGCAGCTCTGCCAGAAATGTTCACACACACACTGCCAAACATCCCACCACAGAACTATATTTAAATCAAATAAAGGAACTTGTTTTACACACACGCTAGTGAGTTGTAGTGCCAAAATCTGTCTTAAGGAGGGAAAAGTTAGGAAAATTCTGTCTGATTATGGTTTCATTTTAGACACTCCAGCAGAATGTGAGACGCCAAGCATGTGGGTTAGTTCCAAATCTTTATTGTGGTGTGTGTGTGTGTGTGTGTGGCAGAACTAGGCTCTGAGCCATGCACAGACTGTTTGAATGGTCACTCAGGCCCAGTTGGACTCCTTCCTGCCAGGCTTTTATGATTATTACTCTGTGTTCTTCCTAGGGATGTATTGTTCCACAGTTCTTCCTCCAGCTTGGTTGCAGGTGTGTGTGTGTGTGTGTTTGCATGCATGCAAGTGAGTGTGTGTGTTCAACAGACTCAGAACGCCATGTTCTTTTCATTCATCAAGATCCGCTCCCTTTTTCAAATGTTTTTCCACATTAAACCAAAACATGAGTTTATTTCTCCTGTAGATTCGATGGACTGTAGGCCCCAAGTAATGCTTAAATATGACACCCAGCTGTTACCCACTGGTAAGCTGGTCCGTGTATAATTCAGTTGGTAGAACATGGCTACTACAATGCAAGGGTTGTAGGTTTGATTCCCCTGGGAGATCATTATGGAAAAACATGGAAATGTATTCACTCTCCTCTGTAGCTCACTCAAGATAAGGGTGTCTGCTAAATGATGTAAATAAAACCTAATTCTGTCCATAAGCGGCCCTGCTTGTTGCTCTATACACTCCCCCTACACCCTAACCCCTACAGAGACTGTCTGTCAGTCAGATCACAGGCTAAGAAGGGAAAATCAAGCGACATGTTTTTCTTTGTAATGAAAGCAGAGTTGGGCTAATACTAACACACTTCAGTTTCTTAGCAGAACAGAGCTCAAACTACACCCGGGTCAAAATACCTACCCACACACACACACTAAACACACACTCACATACACAAACACACACACACAGACAGACCTGGTGTCAAAATGTCAGGGCTCCACCTGTGTGTTGCAGTGTTCAGCTGGAGACGGCTGGAGTTTCCATATGATGTGATTAAAAAGCAATTAGCTGGTTGACGGCTCTGATCCAAGAAAAACAGCAGCTTTATTAAACCATAACAAATCACTCCATTCAGACCCCAGTTGAAGAGAAAAAACACCAATGATTTGGAATACATCACATGGCTGCATTATTATAAACAAACAATTGAATGTGAACTGGAGTAGTCCTTTACTTAAACTCCAAAAACACATTTAGTGACCCTATTTAAGGCTATTTTTATTTGGACTCTGGTTGTCATGTTAACGAGCGATGAACGTGTGTGTCTTTCCTGTCAGGGCGTAGTAATGACACTGAATGGTAATCCGCTTTAGATCTGCTGTAGCATTACTAGCCATGAGATTCAGTGTTGGTCCAGGTGTGGCATTCCTTGTAGTATGTAGCCGCTAAGGCACCGCGGTGTCATCTTGGCACAAAGTGTCTATGTGCATCTTTATATAATAGGGTACACATTATGGGGGGGGTTGTGGACACAAATAGAGCAATTAAGCCTAGTGTCCTCGAAAACGGCTTTACAGGTGGCAGGTAACTAAGCGGTTAGAGCATCGGACCAGCAACCAAAAGGTTGCCAGATCAAATCCCCAAATGTTTTTGTTCTGTACCAATTGAAATTAATTCCTCCCAGATGGTCGCTGTAAATGTGTTCTCAGTATGTGTAAAAACCCTAAGTTTGACCCCCATACTGTTCAGCCTGTTGAGGTTTTGTTAAAGGCTGCAGTGTCTTGGCATGAGTAAAAATTTGTTTGGATTAACGAGTGACCGTAAACAATAGGTACAACAAACAGCCCACAGGGGAACTAGATAGTTTTTACTGTAAATGGCCTGTATAAACACAATTCCATTGGCTTAGGCTAGCTTAGCGTTGTGACGCACTTCATTGTCAAGGGGATTCTCTTGGGGGAATTAAATTGGCCTTCCTACATTTGGCAGCCTAACTAGCATAGCTTACCATAATGTTAGCGAGAGGTTGGCTAGGTTAGAGCTGCTTAGTATTCAGGAGGAAATGCTAAGCACAAAGAGCTAATCACTGAGCTTTTGGGGTTTCCTTAATGTTCTTTTTCTTTCTGCATCAGTTTTAAGGATGCAGTTACATTTGAATAGTTGGAATGAACAAGCTTCAGACATTGTTAGTAACACTTCGTATTGTGCTATATATGAAGCTATAGGGAATGCTACATTTGTTGATGGGAAATGGGGTCTCTTTCGGTTCATGTCCAATATGATAAAACATTTCAGTGTTTTTTACAGTTGTGGTTCTGTTGATCATGAACTAACTGTAAGCAGTTCTGGTAAGCCCCTGAGGTCTTCACTAGCAGACGCCATCGACCCCGTGGCGATGTAGCTACATGGGAATATATCAGCTGATCTGCACTAAAAAGAAACCACCGTTGGTTACAAGCACAGTGCATGGTTACCATGGGCAATCCCTGGTCAACTCTGGAGACTCCCCCTAAACCACGACCCACCCCCTGCCTATTTAAGTGTCACATCGAAATGCATAACCATTTTATGCTTTTTGTGCACGGTTCATTGAACATCTGTCTGCTTTCTTCCCCCGCCCTCTCTTTCTACAGGGTTCACTGGACATGTGCTTTCTGTTCTCCATGGCTGCAGGTGGTGATTGAAAAATAAGCAGTAATACGTTGTCAGTGACATCACTCTCCTTCTCACTCAGAATTCTCCCTCAAAATATATATATTTTTGGTGTTCATCTTTCCCAAGTTTTTGAAGGTTTTGTTTGGTTGGTTGACTGTACACACACACACACACACACACACAGAATGATGAATGATGAATGTTTGCCAAGAGAAACATATTAAAAAGTCTGCTAGCGGCATTCCATATTTTGACTAATATTGTCTCTGTGTATCTCCAGTACTGCCCTATATTATTCCTGGAGTTTTTTCTTGTTAGCAGGCATTTCGTATTTTGGTTAATATTGTCCTTGTATATCTCCAGTAGTGTCCCATATTATTCCTGGAGGTTTTCCTAGTTAGTCGGCATTCCATATTTTGGATGAAATTGTCCCTGTATATCTCCAGTAGTGTCCCATATTATTCCTGGAGGTTTTCCTAGTTAGTCGGCATTCCATATTTTGGATAATATTGTCCCTGTATATCTCCAGTAGTGTCCCATATTATTCCTGGAGGTTTTGCTAGTTAGTCGGCATTCCATATTTTGGATAATATTGTCCCTGTATATCTCCAGTACGGTCCCATATTAATCCTAGAGTTTTTCCCAGTTTGTAGGGAAATGTTTAGTGCCAAGTGGAGAATAGAGGGAGTAGGCTAAAATCAAACAATGTTTATGGTGCATGTTTCTAAAAGGCCATGTATTTTAAAGGTGCTTACCAAGTTGGAAGAACTACACAAGTTAAAATAAAAAAACAACATTAGACAAACTACAATACTGTTTTTTAAATGAATTAATTATCTACAAAATCTCAAATAAAATTCATAGTATGAGCCTGAATAAAAGCACAGCTTGAAGGTGTGTTTTCTGATGCAGTTATTGCTCATGTAATATGTGTATAATAAGATATTCATCACATCTTTTTACACGTTCTGTTTATTAGTTCAATTCGATGCTATATGCTAACAGCCTATTGATATATTGCTTAAATAAGCCTAAAGGCTATTTCTGTAGCAGTTACTATAGCAGACAGACCCAACGGCCCTTAAAAGGTTTTAAATTGCCTCATTCGAACTACAACCTTGCTTTTGGAATATTTATTGGCTAACTGACATCTTAAAGCTAAATTAGAGCAGGCAGCTATTGGTCTTAAAGATAAAATCTCATACACTTTTCCCCAGAACAGAAAGGAGTATGTCTGTTCTTTCTCAGTCTGTGTTAAGAGCCACAGACAGACAGGTGGAGAAGTCTTAAAGAGGAAGAGGAGAGGTGAAGAAAAAGCAGAGGTGAGTGAGTTCAGAAGGAGGAGTGTAGATGGCATTGCAGCTCTGTGTGAACGGTGCCCAGGGAATGGGGTTGGCAGCGACCTTATGGTTCTCAGCAACATCGTGCACGTGTGTCGGGTCTATTCCTTAGCCTGCCCTTATAAAGATGGGAGCAGGATTTACTGGACTGTCCTCACACCGAAATGCAATTTTAAACAAACAGCAAACGGTGGGTGGCGGGTGCTTTGTATGTGGGTGGGTGTGTCAGTCTGTGTGGAAGAGAGGCCTGCAAAGGCTTAATTTGTGCAGTAATACCACATGTGTATATATAGCTACAGACAGTAGGCAAATATTGTATATACAGTATATATTTTGATAATATGAACATTTAACTGGGCCTAGTCTTGCTTTACATGTAACTAATGGCTCCAGTAAATCCTGTACTTTCCACTTTCTTCCATCTCCCTTCCTCTTCCTCTGTCTCTTCCCCCTCCTCACTCCCTCCAACACCCCCTTCCTTCTTCCTCTCGCTCCTCCCTTCCTCTCCTCCTTCACTCCCTGCCTCTCCCCCTCCTCCTTCACTCCCCCTCCCTTCCTCCCTCACTTCCTAACTCTCCCCTCTCGCTCTCTCTCTCCTCCTTCACTCCCTACCACTCCCCCCTCTTCCTCCTTCTCCTCCTTCACTTCCTATCTCTCCCCTTTCTCCCCCTTCTCCCCCTTCACTCCTTACATCTCCCCCTCACTCTCCTCCTTCACCCCCCCCCCTCCCTC
>JACXGK010003977.1:11983-41132 GCA_016801125.1 Novumbra hubbsi | reverse complement strand
ATAGGGCTCTGTAAAAGTCATCCACAAAGTAGAGGCACCCTAATCCCTACACATTCAATAGGGCTCTGTAAAAGTCATCCACTAAGTAAAATAAGTTTGAGACTCATTACATAAATGATGCACATATATTGGCTGTCTTGGCCAAACAGAAAAGCGTCTGTTAATTTCTCTCTTGTACTCTGGAAAAAGATAAGCAAAAACAAATCCAGTTATCTTGTAACCCCGGTGGACTGTTCATAACTTCTGTACATTCTGTATCTAAAACATCACACTGTTATTGCATTTCTCCATTCAGAGGAAATTCATTGGCATGGGAGGTGTGTTTTTGCAGTGTAAAACAGTGATGTCATCATGGTACGTTACTCTGCGTCATCATGGTACGTTACTCTGCGTCATCATGGTGCGTTACTCTGCGTCATCATGGTACGTTACTCTGCGTCATCATGGTACGTTACTCTGCGTCATTATGGTACGTTACTCTGCGTCATCATGGTACGTTACTCTGCGTCATCATGGTACTTTACTCTGCGTCATCATGGTACGTTACTCTGCGTCATCATGGTACGTTACTCTGCGTCATCATGGTACGTTACTCTGCGTCATCATGGTACGTTACTCTGCGTCCTGTCTGGATCCTGGCTGATATTGACAGCCTGTCTCCTTCATACGGTTCAGTAATGAGTCCCTTGGAGACCACTAGACTGAGACACACAGAGAGACATCAGTATTTCATCTTGCCCCTGTCACTCCTCAAATATTTATTTCCAATTGGAAAGATAAATTATGCCAACAGCACATTATTAACTTTTAAATGTAAACCATACATTATTCAAATATTTATCTGGTTCTCACTTCGTGTTCTGTCTATTTCTCTGTGGAACAAGAATGATTTTGAATGTGAATCTGAATTGAGGAATGATTTGGAATGTGAATCAGATTCCTTGATTTAATTTAAATCTGGTAAATTAGTTTATTTCTCTAGAAGCTCTTCAGGTGTTGCCAGATGGGATAAAGATATGTACATTTTCTAACAACCTTTTAGGTACAAGGGCATCCAAGGTATTTTCAAGATAATTTAGGTCATATTGTAGTAAAGCGCTGTTTTACATCAGGTTAACTTAGGTAAAGCATTCTCATTTGAGAGCATTATGGATGCTTCGATGTCAGCCACCTCCTAAAATTTAAACCTCTGACCTACTATCTCAAATGTTTACATTTTGACAACACTCTGAGGTTTGACTAGACAGGTCTACCTCAGCTGCTGTTTCCTTGGCTGTGTCCTTTGGAATTGTATGTTTGGCTTGGTGAGGTTGGTTGTCCAGAGAGTTTTTTTTTTATTGCAAACATATTTAAATTGCCTACAAAAAGTTGATATTACTAATACAATTTATATTATTATTATTATGTATAATGTTGTTTGTCTTCATTTCATTTCAATTAGGATATTTTCCTAATTACAGTATGTACTTCTAATAAATGACTTAAGGACATTGTTTTCATTATAAAAAAATTCCAATATGTTTCTTCTTATCTACCATAAATATATATTTTTTATTAATTTGTTTTGACAATATTTCATTCTAACTTGAAGTAACTTCTCAGAATAGTGTGCAATTCTCTGGATTATTTGGTTCCCTACTTGGTCAGGCATTGATGCAACCAAATGAAATAATTATGTTTTTCACTGTTGCAAAAAAGAAAGAAAATCAATTCAGTCGAAAGCAAGAGTGGGAGGAGAATATGA
The DNA here is from genome assembly GCA_016801125.1 of Novumbra hubbsi. NCBI lineage: Eukaryota > Metazoa > Chordata > Actinopteri > Esociformes > Umbridae > Novumbra > Novumbra hubbsi. The sequence continues at coordinate 39,388 of JACXGK010003977.1, read as the reverse complement.
AGAAGTGTTTGATAATCACCAGGCCCGTTACAGACTCCAGGCAAACGGTGCAGAATGCCGCAAAACGATATCAACCACAGACAATACTGATTTGATCCCAAATAATAACCTGTTGAATTTCAAACCGTCTACTAATTATCCTGCCCTTGTCTACCTGATTCAGGTTGGGGCTACAACTGAATTATGAGACAGCTGGGATCTGAGGTTTAAGAACCACTGGTGGAGCTTAAAGCCTGGGAAACCTAAATATCCAATCAAAATATAAATAAAGGCTTTGTCCTGTTGGGATTCAACCTGCGAGCCAGAGCTTGTGGATCACGGTCATCTGTCACCCTCGTCATCTGTCACCCTCGTCATCTGTCAGCCATGTCATCTGTCACCCTCGTCATCACCACATGCCCTAATGTGTCCGTCTTTATAGTGATGTCGATTTTAAATTTAATCAAATGGGTCAACTAGCATATTTCTTTTTAGGACGAAGTATGTTTGTGCCCAAACTATTTCCATAATTAAGAACATACGTAATCACGCAGGGACAAGACGGAAGGATTTCACCCGAGTGTTTGATGATAATTACAGATGCTAACAGAAGAAGTCTGATGAATTAACTTCTATTATTTATTTACCATGTATTATTTATTCCCCCTTTTTCTCTCTCTCTCTCTCTCTCTCTCTCTCTCTCTGTCTGTCTGTTTTCCTGTCTGTCTTTGTGCCTCTGCTATTGATTGAAACAGTGACACCAAACTGTTAGTCTTTGATGGAAGTGCTGTGAATACTGGCTTTTTCTTTTGACCTCCATTTGTGGAATGTTGACATCATTCATATATTTTAATGATTGTTCAGACCTACCACAGTTATACTGTCCCACCAAATCAATATGCACACATTCAAACACACACACACACAAACACACACACCTCCCTGCCTGGACCCAAAAAACCTCCTGAACGCTCTTCTCCATTCTGCCAAAATGAAAGGTGGAATTGGATCAGATCATTTCCTTTTGTATTCATTTTCCTCTACACTGCAGTGTCTCGGCCAGTATTCATGAAGTTACGATCAGGCCTTTCCTATCCATAATCAGGATAATCTCAAATACGAAACACATACTGTATTATCTCCCATTCCCTAACCAAGGCCTACTGTCACAAGGGCGTCCATTCATTTCCCCTCCCGTGTGTTTGTCAGGAGTTGTAGAGGAGGGCTCGTTGTCTGGCCGATAATGGAGAACGATGAGGCTGTGAAAGAGAACGTTCCAGAACCTAACCGAGCGTGCCGGTGGGAAGACATTTTAGCTCACGTTTCACCAGACTGAAGAAGTTTCAATGGATCCAACGGCTGAGATATAGCTGCCTGCGTTGGTGGTATACATGAAATCGCTGTGAAATGATATGCATTAGCATTTGAATAAAGATACATTTCCCAATGATAATGAGAAAAAAACTGAACTGTAACAAACTCTAGTTAAAGGAACTTACTTACTTCTCTCTAACAAACTATAATACACCAAACAGATATTTAGCCTCTTTTCTCTTTTGATTTATAACAGTAGAATAATTGCATTATTGTATTGTTTTCAGGTCATAAGCCAGCTACTTAGACATTTCATGGCAAATGAGTAGCATGTCTTTGGTATGTATGGATGATGAACAACAGGTTAATGTAGTAAAGGAGGTGGACCCCATGGTGTTTAGAGTAAATGGAGGGTTGCTAGTTTGAATCCCACTGCGGCCAAGATGAAAATCCTTCCTTGAGCAAGAGAGTTGACCTAATTGCTCCTGTATTTTTCTCTACACAGGATCGTCTGCTAAAATGCTAATTCATCCCAAAAGATGTTGCAAAATGAAACTGTAGAAGGTTCTTTCTCTCCGGCCATTGGTTCCTCCAATCTTAGTTTCTGTATCCTGCAGGGGGTTTACACACAAACACACACAGAAGCTGCAGATCATGGATCCATTTTGTTAATACAATGCACTTACCCTGTGTTTCCTGGGGCTGTTCTGGGTCTATGAAACAGGCTGTGTAACATGTTCTCGGCCTGGGGAACAAGCACTTCTCTGAAATATTTCAATCAAAGACGTGTTTCAACCTGCTGTGTGGAGCTTCTCGCTTTTTTGACAATGTTTCTTGTGGCACAGAGCAGCTTTGAACATGTCAGTCTTTGTTCCAGTATTTGACACAGCTTGACTTTGGGTTACTCAAAGGCTGTCAAGACAATTCAACACAATTCAAAACACCAAGCAAAATGGAAACAGAGATTCTCTTCATCTGTGTAAATGAGTTCGAAAGTGGGAAAATATCAGTTGTTTTATGTGATCTATTTTTTTCTTTTTTACATCTCCCTTTCTCCTTCTTTCTCCTTCTTTTTCTCTGTTGACGTGGAGATCAGTAGGGATGTAGTATCAAAAGGGGTATGGAGATCAGTGGGGATGTAGTATCTAATGTGGTGTGAAGATCATTAGGGATGTAGTATCTAATGTGGTGCGGAGATCAGTAGGGATGTAGTACCTAATGTGGAGTGGAGATCAGTAGGGATGTAGTATCTAATGTGGCGTGGAGATCAGTAGGGATGTAGTATCTAATGTGGTGTGGAGATCAGTAGGGATGTAGTATTTAATGTGGCGTGGAGATCAGTAGGGATGTAGTGTCTAATGTGGTGTGAAGCTCAGTAGGGATGCAGTATCTAATGTGGTGTAAAGATCAATAGGGATATAGTAGCCGGATCCAAAACATCAAAGAATTTGCAACAAAAACAAAGCAACCAAACTAGAAGTAACCACTCGCCTGCTTTATTCTTCAAGCATGTATGCGATGACGATGTTATCGGAACGCAACAGTGAAGATCACATCCCCATCTAAAAAAGGATCTAACAAAGTGAATATTAGTCATATCCGTATATTTATTATTTGATATTCTTCCCAATGGTGTTTCAGTTTTAATACAAACTGTTTTGAAAGGAAACTCTGCTAGGACAAATGTGCTTTAGCAATACAGAAAAACCCACTCTAACCCATCTCTGGGGTTCAACCTCTGGTCCTTCTCACACACATTGGTCGAAGGTGCACCTGAAATCACTCTCAAAGAGATGCTAATATGCTTCCCTGTTTATGCAACAACACCTACAGTGTAGCGTTACGTAAAGAGATCTTGTTTCCCCCTGGAGTTACGGAGCAGGCCAGTTTGTTCCTGTTCCCCAACCGTTTTTTAAATCCTGCTGATGAATCACAAGCTTAAGTGCTGCATGGCTGGAACACTAATCACTTCATAGGAGGGGGAAGTGTGAAGAAACCAACAAAGACGGTACATGGCAATGCTCTCCAACACTGTAACCCAATGAACGGAGTTGAATGCCTCCGTCGGACCCCCTCCTCTTTGTCTCGGAGTGAACATGGAGCACCGAGGGACATGGTTCTATGTTCTCCAGCACAGTAACCCAATTAACAGAGTCCAACGCCTACTTAAGATTTCTGCCTCTAAGGGCTTGTTTACATTAGGCTACATTTTCCCAGACATATTGAACAAGACTCGAGACGCTAGATTATTTTGTTGTGTAATCCGATATTGATTACTTGAGCCATCCTTTTCGACAGAGCCACTCTAGTGGTTTTGCAAGTGTGAAAGTAATTCTGTCTGAACTGTATCAAGTTATAATATATCACTCGATTTTCCTGTGATTGATGGCTACAATTCTGCACTGAACATCTGAAACATGATGGGGTAAATTTAAACACAATGGAAATGATCAAGCTAACTAAAATATATCTAAAACTTTCCCTCTCTCTTTTTGAAACACTTTAACTAACCTGACTAACCAAATTTACAGTAGAACATCAACATTTACAGTATTATGTAACATTTCTTCAGCGCAAAAATTTGACCAAACGATTACCGTGTAATGAAACCAAACCGGTTAAATACAACCTAAAACACACAACTGATTCTTCGTCTAGACAATTTGTGCATTTGTTTAGAATGTTTTGGGTGTTTTGTTGAAAACGCTTTCAGTGAATGTACGCTGGTCAGACAAGAACCCGTCCATTTTCTGTAAACATCTGAATCCCCACTTGTCCGACGACGATATCATCAATGTTTAAAATAAAACAATAAATGCCCTGAGTGCGGTTCCCTCTGAATAAGACTGAAATGACTTGGTGAATATAAGTTCAGAAATTTTACTTTAGATAGAAACCATAAACATGCTGCACTCTTGTGTTGATATAGGAGGATTTGCGTTACAAACCACTGCTCTTGGGCTCCAGTTCATTAGCCTGTGTAACGCATCTGTAGTCTGGAGTCTGGAGTCTGCCTGTGTGTGTGTTTCCCATTAAAACCCAGTTCCAGAAAACTTGTCAAGTGCAGCATCATGAAACTATGTATTTTAGGATTGCTTAAACACTGGGTTTGAAGAAGATAGGGAAGGGCTTACTTTTAAACTATTCATATCTATGATCTAAACATTTCCTTAATTGAACAGATGTCAGGCTGACAGTAGACAAAGTTTAAACTTCTTTTAGATAGAGACAGTCTTCTGGTGCCAGATTGGGCTATGTAATGTGTCTATATAATAGTGTAATGTGTCTATATAATAGTGTAATGTGTCCATAGAAACTATAATGTTGCAACCTTTAATTGTGTACTTGTCTCAGGCAAATGATCTGATTCCGTAGACAGCTTGAATAACACAAACTCGGCAATGCACATTTGTTTTTGGTTTTAAATATCTCGTATTGAGCTGAGCTCAGTATTACTACAATAAAAACACATACAAACTGGAAATAAAACCATCACAATTGGTAGGTTGTTTTATATCAGGGCTGCTCAAACCCTGGTCCTAGAGATATACCATCCAGTAGGTTTTTTCTCCAATCCCAGTTGTGACCTGACATAGATTTTCATTCAGCTTGTTATAAGAATCAGGTGTGCAAAATTAGGGTTGGAGAGAAAACCATCAGGAACCGGATTGAACAGCCCTGATCTACAGTGAACATGAAACTACCTCGTGCTTCACATGGAATCATGTCCGATAATCTACTTTCATCACTAAGCTTAGATGGGTCATATAGCATTTTTTGTCAGTTCTAAACAAAATCCTAAAATTATATGCCAGATATACATAACTAACTCCCTTTCTCAATAGTCTGTCTTTGCTATCGATGACTAATGATGGAACTGTTTGTGAAGTTAGAAATTGTAAAGCATACCTTCAACTCTCAGCCTTTGTCTTGTATCCAGAGGAAAGCCCCATCAAATATTCAGCAGGGGTGTAATTTCTGTAGCCTTTAACCTAAATACAAATCCAACAAGCAGGGCTATTTGTCAGGCCACGTACACATATGATATTAATGGCTGAGTCTCAATGGAGTGCCCCCTGGCCTTTGAGAAGTATCTTTTGCTAATGCAGCTAGCGTCAGTATCACCAGCTCAGACCTGGTCTGCCCTGTGATGGTTTCTAGAGACGGTGGGTGGGATGGAGAAATTGTTTTCTGACCCCGGCCTGGTTTTATACATGAAGCTATTATCACCTCATTCAGAGCTTGTCTGGGATTTGTCCTGAATTGAACCCTATTCTTTGAATAGTGCACTCTTTTGGACTAGGTCACATACAGCCTCACTCAAATGTAGCATACTATCAGAAATAGGGGGCTATTTGAGATGCCTGCCTATTCAGATGTACCTGCTCCTCTCATGGGTTTTACAACATCCCTCTACCTTGCAATCCAAACCATCCAGCACCTCCTCTGATGTGTGTGTTCTGCTCTTGTATGCTCCTTTAATGGCAAAGAGAGACTTAATTGCAATTAATATGATCACTCTTCATGACATTCTGGAGTAAGAATCAATAAAAAAGGTTAAGCTTTGCAATTCAATTCATTCCAATTGGCATGGAATTGACGTGGAAAGGAGACATATCCATTGGTAACACGCCAGTGTGTCTGTGACTAACCTTCCTGACAGCTGATAAAGGTGAGAATCTGATTGCAAATGTTTATGAATTCCAAATCAGTGTCCAAACACAGACTGTTTCAAGGACAAATACATTTAAAATACAGAAAGATACAATCATTACATACAGAATAATTGGTTCTATACTCTGTGTGTGTGTGTTTATTTGTGTAATACCTTTTTCCCCTTGCTGATAGTTGATGGAGCTGCTGCAGTGTGTCTGGAAATGACTTGAGCGACTGGCCCAGATATGACAGAGAAAGAATAAAGCCTGTTGGTTTGTCTTTGTGCCCAGTAGGGATGTTGATAATTATTGCCTCTATCTTCACCATGTGTGGAATGTCACACACTGCCACTCAGAAACTCTCTCTCTGGGTTTTCAATTCCCTCTTACTTTCCATTCCTGACTGAATGTATTTAATTTTTACATCTTTCATTTGTGTCAGTGGTTAGGCTAAATTACGAGCAATAGTTTAGGTTGAGTTTATGGTTCGATGGTTTAGCTTAACCTCTACAATCTTGTCAGGCATTGCTGATGCCACAACATCGAGCTGCAAGAATAAGCAACTAAGTCAACTCTGAGTACAATGTTTACTGTGCCAAGCGCACACATTAAAGGAAAACAAAGAAATATGTGCAAACAGAAACCGGATCCGTGTGACAACCAGGGGTTAAAAATCGGAGAGGTGATTAGAGAGCTAACTTTTAAAAAGACTCATCACTGTATTTTTATAACAGGGATGGCACAGGTCTCACTGTATGCAAGACAAGAGCTGCACTGTATTTATAAGACACTCCTGCCTTACTCATCCAAGCTTGTATCACATTTCTCAATAAGACAATGAATTAAAGGACAACAATAAAGAATGTGTTAGTATTTACTACACCGAGTTTGGTCACGTGTATTATAATTGGGCTGTTATTGTAAAAAAAAACTACAAACTGAATAATTCTTAAGGGCTATTTGGTTTAAATTAAAGTGTCTTGGTGGAAGATAATGAAATAATGGACCCTTTGAAATAGGGTAAAAATAACTAACTAATCATCGGAACTGCACCACCTTTACGATTAAGTTCCATTATTAACTACTCATACAACCTGGGTCTTTTGATGGTGTTCCCTTGTTTTGTGAATACACAAACACACACGTGCATTCACAAACAAAAACGTACATACACAAACCCACACGTGCATACACAAACACATATACCGGAGACACGCGTTGACACATTTGTTTTTGGTATGGTAACTAGATGGCTATTGTAAATGAAATGATTGGGATATCTTAGACTTCCAGTGATTTCACGTATGGCGGTTGGTATTTGCTTGCATTGACCTACAAGTTATATCAATGAGTTAAGATGACTGGGAAGTAGAAAAAATACCTCATTGCTAAAATCTCTAAATATACCTTTAATTGGATATCTGTGCAAACCAAAACATGTGTGCACCCTGGCTAGAAGAATCTATCAAAAGATCCCTCTTTCTCTCTCGTTTTGGCTCACATTCAGTCTTTTTGCTCTCTGTTCTCTCTTATTTCTTCATGTCTCTTTCTCATTTGCTCTCTCCCTTTTCCTCTCTTCTGTTCTTCCACAAATACTTTTGATTATCTCCTCTAAGGCTCTGATCAATTTGCGGTGTTGCACCTCATCAATATCACTTATCCCAAGCCCCTAAAGCTGTTTTAGACTCTTAGAAAAGTGGTAAAGAAACTTGATGGTATCAGGAAAGTCCCTCAGTTTCTGACCTTCATCACGTCAAAGTCAGCTATCAAACTACAATTATAAATGACTTCCCAACCGTTTATATCTGCGGTGTCCCGTGACAGAATAATTTTGAATTGATTTGATGATACGCTGACATTTAAAAACTAGAGACAATGACATGAAAACAATTAAATGGCTTAATTTATCAGAAAATGTACCTTAAGATAATACTTTAGGTAATGACTTTTAATTCATTTTGGTTCAGTGTTCATGTGGTGATTTTGATGACATCTTCACTTAGCGACTGTTACATCATTCTCATGAACACCTGTATAAGCCCCTCCCAAGCGATGCATCTGATTGGGTTAACGTGGTTTGATGCATTAGCCCAAGCAATTCATCTGATTGGGTTATTGTTTTTCCCAATCCTATGCAACAAAAATCCAACAGGTAAACCTCAAGCCTATTGAACAAACTAAGCCAGGTTTAAGAGGCTACTGGTCTGATGGCCCACTGGTCTAACTGGGACACCAAAAAAGTATTTATGATCTCATGTAGTATGTGGAATCTCTATCGTACACATGTAGTGTGCGGAATCTCTATCGTACACATGTAGTGTGTGGAATCTCTATCGTACACATGTAGTGTGTGGAATCTCTACCGTACACATGTAGTGTGTGGAATCTCTATCGTACACATGTAGTGTGTGGAATCTCTACCGTACACATGTAGTGTGTGGAATCTCTATCGTACACATGTAGTGTGTGAAATCTCTATCGTACACACACGCAGAGCGCAATGTTCACCACAACAGTAGTTTCAACACAGTATATTTATACCACATGATGTTAGCAATTTCCATCAGTTTGACTCATGCAAGCAAACAACCATTCTAATCATGTTAAAATCTTCAAATGTTAACTGCTGAATTTTTTTAGCAAAATAGTATCATTATATTTATTTTCAGTACAATCTGAATGAAACTAGTGACAGGACTGTATACTGTCTGACATCTCATGTGGTGTGAGATTAATTAAACAACACAGTAGAGAAACATTAATGATTCATTACAGCTACAATTAATTGTCCTAATTGACTCCACCGGTCCAGACACCGGTGGGATTCCAACTTGCCACCCACATAGCTGGCTGGCTGGGAGCATTAGACCTTAATGAGAGGTGGAGAGAGAGAGGTGGAGAGAGGGAGAGGTGGAGAGAGGGAGAGGTGGAGAATGGAAAGGGAGGTGGAGAGAGAGAGGTGGAGAGAGGGCGAGGTGGAGAGAGGGAGAGGTGGAGAGAGAGAGAGTGGAGAGATGGAGAGGTGGAGAGAGGGAGAGGTGGAGAGAGGGAGAGGTGGAGAGAGACAGAGGTGGAGAGAGGGAGAGGTGTAGAGAGGGAGAGGTGGAGAGAGGGAGAGGTGGAGAGACCGAAGGGGAGGAGAGAGTAATAGGCGTGAAGCAGAGCTACAAGACCTGACATTGACATATTTCATAATTCAGCTTCCAGATCTGCTCGCCTTCTCATAGATTTGCCCCGGGGCTGTTCAGTAATAAAACAATTTTAAAGTCTGTCAAAGCCTGCTAGTGCTTTGAAACAGTCTTAATGTATTTGAATAAAGGGAAATTAAGTGGCTGCTACTATTAGCCCCAGATAACAGATAATTCATCGGCAAATTGTGTCTTTCTCAATAGAGAAGGTCTGTGCCTCAGTCACCCATAACGAAACTTGCAATCTAAGATCTTGAACAAGCATCAATCCCTACAACATCCATTAATATTCCTCAACACCCCAAAATATCTCTGAGTTCTTCAAGTTTAGAATTTTAGCAATGAAGCTCATTATTTTTCTCCCCAGAGTCGGATTAACTTGTGGATTCCATTAATTGTCTTTGGTTTGGTTACAGTGCCTTGCAGCCACAGGGTTTGGTACTCAATCCCAGGACAAATGTTCTCAAATATCATGAAAAGCCATTACTAAAATATAAACTCAATACTAGCAGGACACCAAGTCATTGTGCTAGGAGTAGTTTGGCTTTGGAAAACATTGATTTATTTGCGGAGGACAGGAGAATCCTCAACCAGCACAAACCATCAAAATAATAAACAACCCTTCTTGTCTCCAAGGCCAATTGTCTTCCTCCCAGACGATGAGAATTGTGCATTTAATTTCAGTAATTATTGTCCAGAGATGATGGTCCTCCATGCATCAGCCCTTCCTCACGTTAGCCTGGCTGCAAATCTCATGTCTGGGATGAACAGGAGAGATAAATTAGAGACAAAGTTTCCCACACAGACAATGCTGTTGTTGGTTGATGTGACATTTCACAGCTTAACCTAAAACACTGCAGGTTGACACAACGCCCTAATTAGTCACTAATAGAAAACAATGGGTTTAGTATTAACCACATTATGGAAATATAGTCTGTCAAATCTTTGCATAAGAATATTGGCAACATTTCCACCTCATCCGTCCAGTCACTGATAGTAAGACACATTCTGTACACTTCTGACCACTCCAACTCCCTTACCTATAATATCACACTCTTCTCTTATGTTGTATAGATAGCGAAAAATATATTTTGTGTTTGTGAGTCTGTGTCCTTGAGCTTGTGGTGTTTGCTCTGTTACAACCATCCATGTCCAACTCAACTAGGATGCTATTGACATCCTTTTATTCTAAAGGTTCTTGTCAACCTGTCTAAGCTAAATAAAGCCGGATGCTCTAATTAGCTATGGATTCTGCTGTCGCTCTCCCCTCGTTATTGAACGCAATGTTTGCTCACTCGCCAAGCCTAAATGTAATAATCCTGAGTGTTTGAAAAGGATGAAAGGCTCTGCTAAAAGACAGATGGAATTAAAGGACAGTTAGACCAATACAATGCATACAGGCAACTAGGGCAAAGGTTACTCTGTGTGTGTCATTGTACTTTCTCTTTAGTACCATCTCTGTTCCCTGATCCCTGGCTGACAATGTCTGCTGGTTATTAAACCTGTGATGACAGGACGTTGTCTTTACTATCCAGACAGGATGTTGTCTTTACTATCCAGACAGGATGTTGTCTTTACTATCCAGCCGCCCCAAACCCCTAAGTTGTGTATAATACTACTAAATTTAGTTGTTGTTTAAAGCTGTATGCATAAACTGTCATCCCTTTCAGTAGTGTGAATGTTTCTAGAATATTATGGTCTGACATGGAGCCAAGTTCCTGCATTACATTCAGTGAGAATTCTCAGGGCTTTGATCCTAGTCACAAAAACAACATTGGATGATACCGGCAAACTTTACATGGAAGTGTTTCGTCAGAGCAGGACCTTTTCAAAGGACTATGTAAGTGTTTGCCTCCGGTCCGTGGGAGTGTGAAACCACTTGATTGGTGTTTCTCAAGTTCTCCGCTTGACGTCACAGTCTACAGAGTCTCTTCATCCCCTGCTAATGGGGCTCCTAATAAATCCTAATTACCAGCGATTACTGAAGCTGGCCAGTCAGGCCACCTGCTTATCTGCTGTGCTGTCCTCCATCAAACTGACTGGGAACTAAATCGTTTCCCATTGAATGCGGAGTCTTTGTACAGGGGCCTGCAGGGGCCTGCTGGGCATTTCTGAGGGGCTCTTCATTGGCCTCTTATTCCAAAAACAAACGTGTTATTGTTTTCCCAGTCCGTGACAACAGGAACCAGTGCCATGTCATTCTGCCCCGTTAGCCTCATTAAGGAGACTAAAGTCTTTTGTTGAATTCTCCAACCGCTCCGGCTCTTCATCTTTCCATCTCGATTAGAGGCGTCCCTCTCCCACTTCTCCCGTCCTGACCGGGAATGTGTGCTATTCACCGGTTCCTTATGATCATGTCGCCTATTTTCTGCAGTCGTCTCCTCCCTCTAGCACTGTGTGCCTTGCAGTGGACTGAGCTTTCCGAGCGCTGTAATACCAAACGGTTAGAATCTGGAACAGTTACTTAGCAGTAACACTGCAAGGCATTTCAAATGTCGAGTCACTGTTTAAATTATAACCACCATATCATTTGTATTTGCTTTGACACGCCCTGGACACGCCCATTGACAGCCCTCTGGCTCTTCACAAGACCACCCATCAATACGTTTAGCAGGAACACCTTGGTGTCAGGCCTGATGACAATGAACCAGGGAGGAGGTGAATAAAATGGGGTGGAAAGACATCAGCAGAACATATTATATCCAACAGAACATAGTACAAAGACATTTAGTGTTGAAACAGAGAAATCATCATGATTTGTAGGAGAACCCATGCGCAGGGTTTAATTGTAAGCTTTATTCCAAACACGTATGGAAGGAACGATTGATGCGTAGAATGCGAAAGAATAACGCTTACATGCCAAACGACAACAAGTGTTCATGTCCACATAAGTAAAACACGGAACATGTAACATTGCCGAGCACAGAATGAGGTCAGAAGAGACACACACACTGATGAGGTAATGGGAACCAAGTGAGACACTCTGTGAAAGACCGGGGAAAAAAGTCTGATCATTTACAAATAAAGTTTCTCAACAGAACATTGTAAAGAGTTTGGGGAACTTATCATCTAGGGGGCATAATATCATGGAAAGATTTACAGAATCCAGATCTCTGTATGCAAGAGACAAGGCCAAAACCAATATTGGATGGCTGTCCTTACCAGACCCTCAGACAGGACTGCATTAAAAACCGACACGATTCTGTAGTAGAAAACACTGCATGGGCTTAGGAACACTATCCAAACCATTTTCTGTGAACACAGTACATAGCTGCCTCCACAAATGCTAGTAAAATATCTACCATGCAAAGAGAAAACTCTGCATAAGCAAGATACAGAAATGCTAGTGCCTTCTTTGGGTCCAAGCTAATTTAATGCGGACTGAGGCTAAGTTTTTTGCAGATAATCATGGACGTCGTACTAAAGAAAAGAACCATCCAGCTTGTTTTTGGCGCAAAGTTCAAAAGCCAGCATCCATGATGGTATAGGGATGCATTAGCGCGCATGGGAATGGGTGACTTGCATCTGTGAAGGCACCATTCATGCTGAACAATATATACAGGTTTTGGAAGACCATATGCTGCCATCCAGACAAGTAAGACTAAGGAGCCCCCGAACTGTTAAGCAGCTGAATTCCTATTTTAAGCAAATATGGGAAAACATTTCACCTTCAAAGCTTCAGCAATTGTTTTCCTTGGTTCCTAAAAACGTGTATTGTTAAATGAAGAGGCTATGCAACAGAACGGTGAACATGCCCTGACCCAACATGTTTTAAAGTTGGCATCGCACATTTTAACATTTGATATGTTGTCCTATCTTCATTTTAAAACAGGGTTTCATGATTTGCACATCATTGCATTTTACACAGTGACTCAACTCTTTTCTAAACAGGGTTGTAGTTAACACAGCCCAGTAATTCACTGGTCACACTTTCACCCACAGGACATCTACCCAAAGCTGTGGATGATGAGATCCTGCAGCAAAAACATGACACGTCCATGGCAGGAGTCCCATAACTCAGCTGTACACTCATCCTGATTCAGTCATTGCAGTGGAGCAGTCTAATTCATCAGTAGCACCTGTAGAAAGTCCTGCAGCGTTCCTTCCTCCACTTGGGGTTGTAGAAAGTCTCACTCAACACTTAATCAGCACAGTCTGTTCTCAGCAAACCATTTCTCTGAGGTGTGCATTTTCAGCTCCTTTTAACAATTGTTGTCAACCCCCGTTAGTTTCCTAGTCAAACCCCTCCTGGCCCCCTGGCCTCTACACAGTATTGCTTACACCTGGCATCTACACAGCTCACTGATTACACCTGTCCTCTACACAACTCACTGCTTACCCCTGGCATCTAGACAACTCACTGCTTACACCTTGCATCTACACAGCTCACTGCTTACACCTGGCATCTAGACAACTCACTGCTTACACCTTGCATCTACACAGCTCACTGCTTACACCTGGCATCTAGACAACTCACTGCTTACACCTGGCATCTACATAGTTCACTGCTTACACCTGGCATCTAAACAAGCAGTGGAGGAGTTCTCTCACTCTTCTCACACACACACACACCTCTCTCTCTTTCCACACACATCTCTTTCTCTCTCTCCACAAACACACCCCTCTCTCCCGTCTCTATCCTCTCTCTATTTTCTCTTTATCCCCCTTTTGCTTCCCCCTGCACTCTCTTCCAAACCCTCACTCTCCCCCAACTACTAATCCTCTCCCTTCTTTCCTTACTTTTCATTTTGCATATCATCTCTCTCTTTCTCTCTCCACCGTCTCAAAAAGAGGCTCATTTCCAGCCAATAACAGCATTTATCTTTTAGATTGGAGATATATAGAATTCTATCATTTCCAGCCAATAACAGCATTTCTTTTTTAGATAGAAGATATAGAGAATCATGAGTAAAGGAGCTGAAAGGTTTATTCGAGCAGCACAAGTTGAATTAAACCGGCTGTTTGGGGATTTACACCCAACTAGAGCACTTCTGATCCGACCACAACTGAGAAGACCTGAGGCACGATAATGCATGTCTCTCTTTGTGTGACCTTCAGTTCAGGGGCAATGTGGGTATTACATCTTACAGAGCCAAACCCACCTAGCATAACATAACAGAGACAGAGGAGTTGGTTGTGATCTAGGATAACCTAACAGAGACTTAAGAGTCGGTAGTGATCTAGGATAACATAACAGAGACAGAGGAGTTGGTTGTGATCTAGCAAAACAAAGTATGAGTAAATATAATTAGTATGGTAGAGTGCCATCAAAACTCAACTCAGAACCTAAAGTTCTGTTCTACTCCATTTTTTTATTTGTACCCATTAATCAGGTGCTTATTTTGACTTGGGAGTTGAATACCCCTTATGTAAGTGTGTCTAACATGTCTAACAATGTCTTAAGTGAACTGTCTACAAAGGGATGTAGACAGAAATGTGATAAACATTCAGAGCTGTTGTTCATCAACACTTTTTACTGTGCAATGAAACTTCATGCTTATGGCCAAGAAAGAGTTTTTGTTGTCAGTTTTCAGTTTGACCAAATGTTTTCCTGTATAATGACTGTTTTATCCATCTGCATTTTTCACTGACTGACTTATGACTCAGTGATGTTGAATAGACTGACTGGTAAACACGTTTCAAATGACCCAGTGATGTTTCATATGACCCAGTGATGTTGCTTATGGCCCAGTGACTTTGCTTATGGCCCAGTGACGTTGCTTATGGCCCAGTGATGTTGTTCTTAGAGGCATTGAACATATCAGCAGCACGTTGCCATGAAATAGCATTGAAATGGAGTGTCAGTGACTTTTCATTACATGCTTCATCACATTAGAAGGCCATCTCTTCCGTACTGGCATAATAATTAATTCCTTCATTGCCCGGGGTGGGATAGGAACCTCATTTTCTAAATCTCATTCTAAAGCGGGAGACACATTTTAACTAAATGTAAACATGTGTATCTAGTGATATCTCAGTGAATGTAAACATGTGTGTCTTGTGATTTCTCAGCGAATGTAAACAGGTGTGTCTTGTGATATCTCAGGGAACGTAACCATGTGTGTCTTGTGATATCTCAGCGAACGTAAACATGTGTGTCTTGTAATATCTCAGGGAACGTAACCATGTATGTCTTTTGATATCTCAGCGAACGTAAACATGTGTGTCTTGTGATATCTCAGGGAACGTAAACATGTGTGTCTTGTAATATCTCAGGGAACGTAAACATGTGTGTCTTGTAATATCTCAGGGAACGTAAACATGTGTGTCTTGTAATATCTCAGGGAACGTAAACATGTGTGTCTTCTAATATCTCA
The DNA here is from genome assembly GCA_016801125.1 of Novumbra hubbsi. Lineage (NCBI taxonomy): Eukaryota > Metazoa > Chordata > Actinopteri > Esociformes > Umbridae > Novumbra > Novumbra hubbsi. The sequence goes on along the minus strand of JACXGK010003977.1, from coordinate 23,935 downwards.
GGGAACGTAAACATGTGTGTCTTGTAATATCTCAGGGAACGTAAACATGTGTGTCTTCTAATATCTCAGGGAACGTAAACATGTGTGTCTTGTGATATCTCAGCTAGCAGATGCGCAGCTGTCTTTCGTTCAATCAAGCACACATCGGATTACATTTTACCGGTCGGATTTACATGCAGATTAGATGTTTCTGCTGTGTGAAAGAAATGATCTGTGACCATGCCTTATCATTGCCTAAGCACATTTAGGTCCAACTGAGCATGTTATAACAATTCTAAAGAAATGTGTGCACAGACGCTTAAACACACACAAGTGCAAAAAAATGCATAAGGAAATTGCTGTCTGTGCTGAAAGTCAGAAAGCTTCCATCTAATACTCCAGAAATGTAACCTGTCATCCAGCAAGCCAGGATAACCAGTCAGCCGTAGCAAGAAACAACATGTAACCAGCCACCCAGAAAATGTGCTCATCAAGCCACCCATGAACAAGGTAGATATGCTAAAAAAGGCTCTAATCCACCTCAACGACCTGGGCTCAATTAGGGTTAAGTGTCTTGTTCAAGGACAGAACAACAATATTCAGTTCGGTCATCTCTGCCATATTTGTTAAATTCCAAGTTTAAACAGCTCGTAGATTGATTAGCAGGAGTACTGCAGAGAAGAGCGAGTTCAGGCCTCCTAGATGATCATATTCCTCTCCATTCATAGCCACCTTGCAGGATTCCAGGACAGTTTAACTCAGACCTGTCATGTTAAAGATTGATGCTTCTTAAATGCAAAACATTAATCTTTCAGTAAATATGGCAGAATGGAAAAGGTTCTTCCATGGAATATCTTAATTTCCATTTCATAAATGTCCTCTGTATTAATTTGCTGTGGCAGTAGAATAAGCCTGTGGCCTCTAATAACCTGGCGTGTAAAACGGTCAGACCAGTGAGATCCTGCATGTTTCAGACCGCAGGAAGTCATTTTAATCTCATCTAACGGAAACACTGAATGTGAGCATTTCCAGCTGTCCTATTTATTACAACCGGACAGAACCTACTAGCACATAAATTATCTTTATAGTACAGGCACACCATACTAGCACATATATTATCTTTACAGTACAGACACACCATACTAGCACACATGTGATCTTTATATTACAGACACACCATACTAGCACATATATAATCTGTACAGTAACAGACACACCATACTAGCACACATGTGATCTTTATATTACAGACACACCATACTAGCACATATATAATCTGTACAGTAACAGACACACCATACTAGCACACATGTGATCTTTATATTACAGACACACCATACTAGCACATATATTATCTGTACAGTACAGACACACAATACCTGCAGGTATATTATCTTTGCAATTTGGGCTCACCACACTAACATGTATAATTACAGACACACAGTACTTGCACGTATAATATCTTTATTATATATAATATCTTTATATTAGATTTTCACTTCACACATTTTTAAACCCACAGAATGGAACTAAACGTTCTTCTGTCCCTTTGGTCCTTTGTCAACATGGCTGTCATTTTTTTTTTAATCATTAAATCAATATCTATCCTGTCCACATTTCCCCTGGTAAAAATCTGCCATTCAAAGCCATAAAAACAATTTCAAACATGAAAAGTGCATAACAGAGACACAATCCTGAAACACAAGGATTTTCAGACTAAAGAAAATAACAGTTTTATTTCGTTTCTCTTTTTTGACTGTTCTTTCTTTCCGTTTTCCAAAACGATAAGAGGAATGTTGACAGATTTCTTCCAAGGTTCTATAACACGTAACCGATTCAAATGCACAAGTTCTATTTAAGGACAAAAATAATCGTGGACTGAGGCTGAGATTCTGTGCCCTTAGTTCATAATCACCTCATTGTTATTCCATATAAGAACTTTTTTGTTAAATGCTTATTACACTGGGCAATGAGGGCCTTTGTTTTCACCCTCCGACAGAAATCCCAAATGTGTGCCCATTGTTTTTAACTAAAGTAAACTGGTTTTGCACAAGCAAAGAGACAAGTAGATAGGGAACATCGAAAACTTTTATTACCTAGATAATCTGCTGATTATCACCTTTCTGTAGTTACTGCAATATTACTGTAGTTACTGTAGAAGAAACTGTTTCCATTTGTTGGATTCAATATGCTCTAACTAGGTCGCAACATCAGAGATCTTCATGCTGTCAAATCCTAGGCTGGTTTGCTGAAGATGAACATATATTTAGCTGTGTGTCTGTAGATTTCCGTGCTAGTGTGCTACCTTTTGACAGACAGAGCACATGACTTGGATGTGTGTCTGTAGATTACCGTGCTAGTGTGCTGACTTTTGACAGACAGAGCACATGACTGAGTTTAATACACTGCCACTTTGTAGCAGCTGGTTACACAAGTTTCATTGTGAGATTTTTTGTTCTCTGTAAACCAGGACCACAAAAATGGCATTTCTTCCCTAGTCTATAACACATCTCTTTATCCAGAGTCTGAGAAGAGCCCATCATGATCTAATGCCCACATTATGTTACTTACTATGATGACCAGTATAGTTTGATCATGGCAGATACTCCAATGTATGTTCTCAGGTTTGGAACCTCACTTAAGTTCCCTGGTTCTGTCTCTGTGACAGTGTTGATAGAACCCCCGGCCAGGGGGGGAGAACAAGAGAGAGACAAGCCAAACTCAAAGCAGACCAGACTCCAATCTGAGCCTAAACAGTGAATATGAATTTGCAGACTCTACTCTGTCAGATATCTAAAACTAGAGACAGATCCTCAATAAGTACAGACATCCTCAATAAGTGTCCATCCCTTGGAAAAAAAAGCCATCAGACATAAAAAACATGGCTACCCAGACAAGAGTGTGCATGTGGTTGGAGAGAGACCGAGAGAGCAACAGAGCTTGAGAGAGAGAGGGAGGGTTTCCAGATTGAGAGAGAGAGGGAGAAAGAGGTGGATGGAGAGATTGAGAGAGACAGAGGAGGAGGGATAGATTGAGAGGGAGGGAGAAAGGAACGTCTTCTGTCATGTAAAGTCCTTCACTGGAGGAGTGAGGCATGTGGCCTTTCACTCAGTGACATTTCTCAACGTCTCACAGTCAATAGCTGCCCACTAATGAACCATTCTGCAACGTGTCAAGACATTCTTGTATCCTCGTAGTCACGCTCATTTCTACTGGTGCCGTTCCAGCTAAGCGTTATTGTTGGTGATTAAAATAGCATTGCAACCTAATTACATCTAACAGAGCTTTAATGAGCAATGTCATGGAACAATCAATCAGAAAAGATTGTGGGTTGCGTGAACTGTGCTAATGATGTCGGAAAGTGGTCTGGAAGGTAAAGAAAATGTCCCATCTGCTAATGGCTATCTTAGATCAATAGAAATACATCAATAAGAAGCATTAACATAACCATCACTATATTATGAATCATAGAGCAGATTCCCAGGGACGAGCCCTGTCACACACTACTATAGTACCCATGGAGGACTCTCAGGCAAACTACTGTACTACCGTGGAACAGTTATAACACGGAGGCTGTCAGAGACTAAAATGGAAACAAAGTGATTTCATTCAGAGACATAGAGACACGACCTTGAACAGTGCTTGGCATCATCAATGACATTGGGGTGGGGTCTGTTCTTAAGACCGAGAGAGAAGTTGAGAAAGATGGAGTCAGTGAGAGTCAGAGAAAGTTAATAGGGGAGAGAAGGAGAGAGAGAGGGAAATAGGATAGATTGGAGAAAGGAGAGAAAGATTGAATGGAGTGAGAAGGTGAGAAATAGTGTGTGTGTTAGAGCGAGAGGTCTAGAGAGAGAGAGAAAAAGGAGGGAGTGAGGGAGATGTCTGTGTGAGTTCAGGGAGGGAGGGGGTCTGTGTGAGTTCAGGGAGGGAGAGTGTCTGTGTGAGTTCAGGGAGGGAGAGTCTCTGTGTGAGTTTAGGGAGGGAGAGTGTCTGTGTGAGTTTAGGGAGGGAGAGTGTCTGTGTGAGTTCAGGGAGGGAGAGTGTCTGTGTGAGTTCAGGGAGGGAGAGTGTCTGTGTGAGTTCAGGGAGGGAGAGTGTCTGTGTGAGTTCAGGGAGGGAGGGTGTCTGTGTGAGTTCACGGAGGGAGGGAGGGAGGGAGGGTGGGAGAGTGTCTGTGAAGTTAGGGAGGAAGATTGTCTGTGTGAATTCAGGGAGGGAAAGATGGTGGGAGAGTGTCTGTGTGAAGTTAGGGAGGAAGATGAGTTCAGGAAGGTTGTGTGTCTGTGGGAGTTTAGAGACACTGTGTTCCTCACCTTCCACTCATCTTCCTGTACTTGGGGTTGTAAGAGGATTGAGTCACTTGTCATGACCCAAATGTCACCCCACCCCCGCCAAGATCCCTGCAGAGGGAGGAGAGGAGGAAATAGAGCGGATGCATTGTCTGATGCAAAAATACACTGCTATGTATTTAAAAAGTGTCAGGCAATGTAAGGTAAAAGGGTTGGATGCTGGTGTAAAAACCAGGGCTGTCAAAGACAACATTTTGATATTGTGTTAAAACATCACTTGTTTATACATTTCCAGCCCCTTGAGTTGCTGAGAACAGTGTAAACATCTGACAATCCTGCTCTACAACAACTGTTCCAGCTCTGTCAAGTCATTCTACAACAACTGTTCCAGATCTGTCAAGTTATTCTACAAGAACTGTTCCAGCTCTGTCAAGTTATTCTAGTAGTGCTGATGGACACATTTGGCAACTGATCCTTTTTCCCTAAAAATACAATATCATTTATAATGATACATTTTCTTCATGTAAAGTAAGGACCTAAAAGATACAGACCTGACTCAATGTGCCTGTCCCACCCTAACCCTGACCCTACCCCTGACCCTTAACCCCTGACCCTAACCCCTAACCCCTAACCCTAACCATGTCCCCCATCTCAACTCTATTTTTCAATTGGAGGATGTGATGAAATGACAAAAACAATGCAAACATGAACTACAGAAGTGGGGTATTTACTCTGAAGATAATAGGAAACAAGAGAGAACAGTAAAAGGAAGAAAGCACAGTGTTTCCAGAACTGTTGTTTCATGTGAAACACACCAGCGGCAGTTGAAACCTTCTGCCTCCAGGATCACAAACCACAAACTTTACCGACATATTCTGATAAACCCAAGACGTTCACACAGTTCTCACTTTACACACGTCACACGTCACACGGCAGGGGACATGTTCAGTTGATGAAAGACCCTAAATCCAAAGTGTTGTCTATTTCCCGTCTAATTTAGTTCAGCGTCAGTGTTTATCCCAGACATTAGATGATTTTGACTGTATTCCTCTGGTCCAGAGATAACTGGAAAGCCTGTACTGACAGATAATAAGAACACCTGCACAAAGTTGCATGGATTTCTGGGCCTGTAGGCCCTCTTGTGACAAGCCATGATGAAGACGGGGACATTACTTAGAGTAGCTTAGATGGGCCCCTGGAAAATAGTCTGTTCCATGCAGGTTGAGGTCCCCAGAGCGGAAGGATCGATAGAGGCTGGTTGGAGAAGCTGGGAGAAGGGGATCCAATCTCCTCTCCCTCCGTCCTCTTGAAACATTGCATTAGTCAGTCATTCCCCTCGATGGGAAACTCAACTACAGCAAAACCGTGCAATCAGGGCTATCAGCTTACGAATATACTTTTTTAAATTTTTCTTTTTTTTTTAGGTGTTCTGAACCCCAAAAGCTTTGGGAACATCATCTGATCAATACATTCCATTCAATACACCTTCCACGTTCTCACCAATCAGCCTATCAAATCAACTGTAGCACAGTCTCTCCCATCCACTTCTCTCTGCAGTGAATTACCTGTGTGTAAAACACCTGGGTGTAAATTACCTGTGTGTAAAACACCTGTGTGTAAAACACCTGTGTGTACCCAGAGAGAAACCGATGGACAGGAGGAACAGCAGAGAAAAAGGGAGAGGGGGGGAAAAAAGGGGGGATAGGAGTGTGGGTGGGAGACAATGAAGAAATAGCAAGTTGGAAAAGTGAGATTAAAAATCGGAGGAAGAGTTGAGAAGCGTTTATATGAATGCTCCTCATCTAAACTGGGTGAACTATCAATGTCCTTGCGAGAATGATATTTTCCCCTCCCCCTCGGCATGGAAAATCTCAAAGTTATCATGGAAATTATAAGCTTCCCTGTTTCTTGCAATAATACATGGAGGGGTATGTTAGGTTTATTAGGTTTTGGCGGCTAATGAGTTTTATGGATTATGAAATATGAAATGATATATTGAAAAAATATATGTCCACTTTGAATTTGATGCCAGCAACACATTTCTGAGCAAAGGTAAAGGGCAACATAAGACTGGAAGAGCTGTGTAATGCTAAATAAACACTTGGTGGAACATCTCAAAACTAGCCTTCAGGGTTATCTATCCCTTAGCCTTATTAAACGCATCTGTTACATTTCTATTAATCTCCAGACTGGTTCATTGATGAAAGATCAGTAACATGATTAGGTACAAAAAGATAATCTCTTAGAAGTAAAAAGACTATTTCAGAAGTAAAGCTGGGAAGGGGTTCAGTGTTTTTCAGGGAAGGCCTTGCCAAACCACATTCTGCACGTAATGCAACAGCATGGCTCCATCGTAAAAGCGTCCGGGACTGTCTGCCTTCAATCCAGACCTGTCAACCATTGCAAACAGTTGCTGTCTATAGTAGAACCATGTCTTTCTAGCTCAGCGAACCTCTATGCTGTCTATAGTAGAACCATGTCTTTCTAGCTCAGAGAACCTCTATGCTGTCTATAGTAGACCCATGTCTTTGTTAACATCTCCTTAGTTAATATCTCCAGTCTCATTGTAAAATAACACTCTGTATCTTGTCTGGATACCAGAAGGACACCACTGCTCTTTGCTTTTCTCTTCCATTCTACTTCATACTTCCTTGGGTCCTCTACAAGTAACAACCATCTGGAAGTGAAACATAGAGTGGATAATAAATGAAAAGAGGAAAGAAAAACCCTAGTGTAATTAAACATCAAGACACAGAAAATAGGAAGTGCTAATGTGCCCGTTGGCCCGACAGCACCTAAACAATCCAAACGCATTTAAAGTTTCATTAAAGATGCCAGTCGAGCAGAACAGAATCGTTTAGAAGCAAGGACCTTCCTGCCGCCAAAGCCAGTCTTAACCTGTGGCTGGAACAAGCTTTCTGACTATTTCTGTCGGCTGCCCACTGAAAACGCAAGCATTATGACTTTGCGGTCACACACGTTTCCTTTGGCAAAGTGTATCATCACAGTGCCTGAATATATAGACCCTGTGAATAATAACATCGCTTTGACATCTCATAATAGGTCATATGACCAAGCCCCTTTTCTCAGTCCCTGCTCATTATTCCCAATCACAGTACAGTGTCAAGCGTTGAAGGACGGACCAAGGCGATTTAAAAATCCCTTGTATTTTGTAGCCAATGCTACATAAAGGACATAAGTGCTATAGGCACAAAGACAGATCAATGAGCGCACACAGTGCCCTATATGTGGTTTAGTTGCTGATCTACTGTCAGCGTATACACACAACAAACAACAATAACGCACACTGAGACAAGAGACACAAGGGGTTATGTAGCTGGTTAACAGATGCCACCTGTTGGGAATCAGGGAGGGGTGCGTTCACAGGACATGGGGAAGAACAGGACAGCTGGTTAACAGCTACCACCTGTTGGGAATCAGGGAGGGGTGCGTTCACAGGACATGGGGAAGAACAGGACAGCTGGTTCACAGATGCCACCTGTTGGAAATCAGGGAGGGGTGCGTTCACAGGACATGGGGAAGAACAGGACAAACATGAACGGTAGTGCCTAGAATTCTGGCGACATCGCACGCAGGCTCACCACACGTCCTGGAGGGTTCGTTCCCCGGGGAGGGGACGCGATATACAGGAAAAAGAACTTCAATACTGTAATAGTCTATAGTTAAATGACGTTACTTGCAATTTTAGAAAGTAAAAGCAAATGTGATGCATGGTTGCCACATACTTGTGTCTTCATTAAAAGATTGGGATTAGGGAAGATACATTCCAATATTCACCAACTACATGAGTAATTGTACAAGGATTATACATATGCTTCAAAGCCCAAATATATATTCTGTATGAGCACATAACGGTTTTCCCTATTTCAATAGTTAGGGCCCTTAGCTTCTCTATTAGAATGTGAAGAGCCTTTAACCTTACTGTACTGAAAGTCTAGGGCCATTAATTTGTTTTCTAATTGGATATCTTGGCCTTTAAAAAGAAACATATTGTTGAGGATTTTGAATGAGAAGCTGACAAGTTGAAATAAAAATCTATTTCATGTCAAGTTATATAAGGTTTAGTCACCTGGGATTCTTCCACATGTATGGTAATGGAAATAAATGAGGTTGGGCTTTACTGCCATACATGAGATAAGCCTGATCCGAGGAATGTAATAACCAGCCTGATTGGCAGTGATTGGCACACCGAAGACACCGATATTTCATGTTTGTTGTGAGGGTTCCCTGGAGAGACTTTTCAACATTCCCTCAAGAGACTTTTCAACATTCCCTGGAGAGACTTTTCAACATTCCCTGGAGAGACTTTTCAACATTCCCTGGAGAGACTTTTCAACATTCCCTGGAGAGACTTTTCAACATTCCCTGGAGAGACTTTTCAACAATCCCTGGAGAGACTTTTCAACATTCCGTGGAGAGACTTTTCAACATTCCGTGGAAAGACTTTTCAACATTTCGTTCACACTTTTTCCAAACATTTTAATGCTGAGCGTTTCTCTCAGTGAACTTATTCCTGTGGACCTGCTACTAACAAAGGCCGCCCTGTAGCTGCATGATTAACTTCTGGTTTAATCAATACAAAGGCTATTAGTTTGCATAGGGAGTGGCTTGTGCTGGTAAAATGTGTGTGTGTGTGTGTGTATGCATGTGTAGTTGTTCAATAAACCTGGGTTCCTGCTGTTAATTTGATTGGAAGAAACTCATTAAGAGGAATGGTCAGGCTAGTGACCTGGCTGATGGCTGTGTGGGAAATTAATAAGTTTGTTCTCAAACGCTTAACATTTTAACCTCCTACAAAATGTTTCCAGGGTTTATCTTGCTAATGGCTATTAGTAGCTGTCAAGCTGTCTATGTTGTTATATTTCCTGATTGTCATCTGAGTTAGTAAACATAGTTGAAGGACTGTCAAAGTGTAAGTCATCTTAATATACATTGCTCAGGAAATTGAAGGGAACACTGAAATCACACAAAGGGTCTTGATGAACAAAATCTATTAAAGATCAAAATCAAATGCTGTACATTGTGTAACTAGTTGAGAACAAAATAACTTAACATGGCTTTTTTTTAGGTACATTGGTTTTAAAGAAGTGCAGTATTTAGGGAATAGGAAGCAGAATTTAGGGAATAGGGTGCAGTGTTTAGGAATTAGGGTGCAATTTGAGGCTGTAATCTAAAGGTTTTTGGGATTCCCATTACTCTCGACCAGAGGCACAAGCTACACTTTCCGGGATCCACACAAAACCTCTGACATGACATGTTACAGAACACCAAAAGACAATGAAAACACATACATACATGCATGACAATGGACGTGTAGCACAGCACATTTATAACTGTGCAATGTGACAAGTTTGCTTGTTGTCATAAACACACAATGCAGCACAATGAGCAGTGAGTGTCTTAGCCTTGATGAGTCAGAAATCAGTTCTAATTAAAAAGATACTAGGTTCTTGGCAGACTGGGGAAAGGGACTGGGCCCTTTCTACTGGAAGAGGCTCTCGTCTCATTAGCAGGAGGAGGCAAAAGGCCAGGTTGCAAACAAGAGAGGTAAATTAAATTACCATGCATTGTCATCAGTTTGCTATGCTTGTGTGGCTGTGTGTTTCTCAGCCGGTGCTGTTTGTGGCTGATATCGGGAAGCCTTTTTCAAATGTGACGTCTCATGAGTTGGTAGCAAAAAAACATTTTTAAATGGTGAATTCAGAGGCTGGTCCAAGCTCCAATAAGACGAACGTGAGCCATGTCGATGTTGTTGAATGAAGGTCCCAACATCGTGTTGAGTTTCCCCATTCTGTCCCCAGGTACGCTTGAAATCCTAGAGAATCTTCACCTGGACCTTGGCCATCCTTTGGTGCCTGGATCCTCTATAGGTTCCATCCTAGGATATTTCCATCGTAAGGCTTTCTCTGTTCTTGCGACAACTGCTGATATAATATGAGTTTTAAATAAAATGAAATATGTGTGACTGCCTGAATTTGTTTCTTTATTATTCATGATTGTCAGGCCACTATTGGTAGAAACCTGACAGAATGTTTTTCTGGCCCTGTTGATTAACAGCTGTGTCTCTCTAACATGTCTAAATAGAATGTTTGTTTCCTCATCTCTTTCAATCAATAACTGTGTCCAGGGAATGTTATTCACAGAATGCATTTCTGTTCCTTTCTCTTTTCTGAAACAGCCTTTATGTTCCTTAAGGTATCTTAAGGCTGGTCAACACTGAGAGGGTGTCATTATTTTTTACTGTGAATGTTTAGAAGTAGGTGTTTGTCTGCATAGTCGTGTTTGTTAGTTGGTGTAGAGACTTCATATATATTTTACATAAGTGTGTATTTGTAGACTTGTCAACGCCTGCCAACGGATTTACAGACCCAAGACTTCTCACATTCATTTAATGAACAAACACCCAGAGATAAGATGTCATTTTAATGCAATTCAGTGCACTCTTGTGTACTGTGTGTAGCAAAACTCACCTCTTTAAGGGAAAAAGAGTGGCCAATTTCAGGATATCTACTTGTACATAAAACCCTTTGACCTCAAATGGTCCCAACCTGCCATCAGCGTCTAGTCGTCAGCGTCTAGTCGTCAGCGTCTAGTCGTCAGCGTCTAGCCAGCAGCGTCTAGCCGTCAGCGTCTAGCCGTCAGCGTCTACCCATCAGCGTCTAGCCAGTCTGCTGCTTTTTACATTTCACATCCAACCAAGAACCAAGACTAAGGAGAGCCTGGCAATACAAACATAGATGAGTTTTGACCAGGAGGATCTGCTGAATACTAAACCACTACAGAGGGGTTACATGTGGGTTGGGAGTGACCTAGGGAGTCCTATTCTCTAACCATACGCAACCTTAAAGTGGACTTAAAGCCAAACTGATACTGTCACAAAAACAGATACTGTCACCCAAACAGATACTGTCACCCAAACAGATAATGTCACCCAAACAGATACTGTCAGAAAAACAGATACTGTCACCCAAACAGACACCTGTCACCCAAACAGATACTGTCAGAAAAACAGATACTGTCAGAAAAACAGATACTGTCACCCAAACAGATACTGTCACAAAAACAGATACTGTCACCCAAACCGATACTGTCACCCAAACAGATACTGTCAGATAAACAGATACTGTCAGAAAAACATATATTCTCAGCCAAACAGATACTCTCAGCTGAACAGATACTCTCAGCTGAACAGATACTCTCAGCCAAACAGATACTCTCAGCCAATCAGATACTCTCAGCCAAACAGATACCCTCAGCTAAACAGATATTCAACCTGTATCCCAAATAGACCCCTATTCCACAATATAGTCTGATGATTTTGACCAAGTCCCGTACATTTGGAACGCTCTCTGGAGTCACATTGCCAGCAGAAAGGGCCTTCTGGAGGAGGGGCTTTGATTCTGGAAGGAAGGGCCTCTGTGCCAATAGAAAGGGCCTTGGTTCTATGGAGGAGGGGTCTTGATTCTGGAAGGAAGAGCCTCTGTGCCAATAGGAAGGGCCTTGATTCTATGGAGGAGGGGCTTTGATTCTGGAAGGAAGAGCCTCTGTGCCAATAGAAAGGGCCTTGGTTCTATGGAGGAGGGGCTTTGATTCTGGAAGGAAGAGCCTCTGTGCCAATAGGAAGGGCCTTGGTTCTATGGGGGGGGGGGGGGGGGGGGGGGGG
>JACXGK010003977.1:0-11883 GCA_016801125.1 Novumbra hubbsi | reverse complement strand
ATGTATTTCTTTCAGAATGGCTGGATTATGTCTGTGGGCTGATAGCTTATCATTTGGGAAGGCCTGTGTCCTGTTCCAACAATGGCATTTATAGATCTGATAGTTAGGTTAGCAAGAGTAAAGACCATCCGGTCCTTTGTTTCCTTGTTTTGATCAAAGTATAGATTTTCCCATCATGTTGGAGGTGAGACCTCGGTCCTGTCCAGGTCTTAATACAGCCTTGTTCTGTTATTGAAACATTCCTCTCCCGATCTTTGCACTGTGCCTTTAAATGACGATGTTTTCCGTGGTGTAAAAAAGAGCAACCTATATGTAAGGCTACTTAAGTATAAAACAGGTTCTTCTGGCAATATAATTAGTCAGTCAATGGAACTCTCAAGGATACAATACTAAGTCCTCCCGATTCTCAGTTTACCTCAGAGCTGTGTGTTGTATTCACCAGTTCAACTGCACAGCAGCTATTCAGCCTACTTTAAGAATCAAGCACCTATGTTCTTACTGCAGCTAGATTGATGTGGATGGGTTGTGTCCTGTCCTCCAATTTCCTCTCTTCACATTTATTCTAGCAAACGGCTCTTGGCGGCATGTTAGATGAATTTATCAGTACTGCAATTCCAATCTATCAATGGATGCAGAACGCTACAGATCTTGTTGAGGGTCTCAGCTCTGGAGTTGACCAAGAAATATGGATTTCATGGATTGTTTCTTAAGACTCAAAGGACTTGTGTCGTTAGTTCTTCCTGATGGTAGGCCAGACAATCTGGTATCTAAGCAACAATGACAGAGGAGCCAGTGTGAAATTATATATTAGAATTTATATATATATATATGTTTCACACCACCTCATGAGAACATAATAACCTTGCTCACCTCTTAGGAACCAGGAAAACCCCTGCCATATGTCCTACATGACATCCTAATCCCTCAAAAGTGCACTACTTTTGGCCAGGGAAAGAACTGCACTAATTTGCAAATAGGGTGCAATTTAGGATCTGGGATTTAGCCTTTTGCATCCACCAGATATATGTATTTAGCACTAGTGAGTCACAGAGGTGAAGTGCATGGTGGGAATTCCAGCAGGCAGCAATGGAATCCATGACTTTTACTATGCTAACACAGTGGAAAACACACACACACACACACACGCTACAACAGACAGCATAGCTTCTGTTTTATTCCACCAACCATCCCATCAGTTACATTTCTTTATAAAGCACCTTTTTCCGCTTTTAAACAAAAGCAGCGTTGAAGCACAATGGCCGGGAAATGCTCCCTTTAGGAAGAAACCTATAGAGGAACCAGGATCAGGGGGTGGCCAGTCCTCTTCTGGCTGTGTTGAGTGATTATTTAGAAGTTGTTTGTGGTCAGAAGCATGACCAGATAAATAAAGGCAGGGACAACCCAGGGGAGGATGGTCAGCAGACTGGAAGCTGGAGTCTTCACGTAGTGTCTTGATCTGCAACACAACCAGGAGGACTCTTGACAAGCTGGACAAGGACAGCTATGAGTCTTTCAAACCTGGTACTCAGATGTAGTGGGCACAGACCTCATGTTGTCCTAAGTTTAAATGTAACAGGAGAAAAAGAAACATCAACTCCCTCAGCACAATGAAATAGCAGCGTCAAAACCTTACGGAATAGACAAGGGGGTCCAGTGACACTATGGCCCTATCCGGGGGAGGTGAGGGTCGAGGGTAACGCTAAGGTTTAAAAAAAAATTTGGGATACGACCATACAATCAATGAGGTTCATTGTGAGACCTGCCAACATAACTTTTTGTTTATTGGGTCCTTAAACCATAATTTCTGTTAATTCTGAACAGAAGCCAATGTTCTTCTGTGTTCATAGCAACTCTGAATTGCAGCGCAATAGACAATATGACTACGTGCATCCAGAGGCAGTGTCCTGACTGGCATTCCTGCAGACGCTGCTTGTGGACCTGACAGCTCTAACGCGAGTCCTAATCTGACGTTGCCAAAACTACCACTATGCAGACGTCTGTTTGAATGGATCTGATTGAATCGGGCTTTAAGTCTCATCTGGTTCTTGGCGTCTGGTACAACTGCCGAACGTGTTGCCAGCGAGGCTCAGCGCCCTGCACAAAATAATTCTGACACGCCATGTCATTTGCCTGTCTCCATTGTGCCCTCTAATTTCATTTGGCACTAAGAAACGTGTGAAAACTTTGAGGTCCAACTTCTGGTATGCAGTGAACAGTGGAGCCGGTCCTATATGTACCTGATCCAGACCATCCCGATTCTCTATAAACCTGATCCAAAGCATCTCCAGTCCTATATGTACCTGATCCAGACCATCCCGATTCAGTTTGAGGCACAAACTGCTTTTGGCTGTCCATTAATATGATAAATGCATGACAATGTAGCTGTATTGCAGAGTTCACTGTATTTGTATGATATTGAGTTGGAGCCAAAACCAACCCCAGGAAATGATTAAACATTCACCAATAACAGTTATTCTTAATAATGAGTCATAGTAACTGAGAAAATACAACAAATAACTGCATGAGTGATATTTCTCAGTGTGTTAGCGCACATAGCAGTGTCTCCCTAGTTATTAGGGATCTGGAAAATACTTAGGGAGCCATCTTAAATCTACACCCCTGGAGTCTTTCTCATTCTCTAGCTAACCATGTGTGAAATAGCTTCAGCTAAGTAAAGGGGACCACTAATAATATTGATACCTAAGGGACTCTCCACTCCCAAGGTGGAATGGGAAGTTCTCTCCAAGAAATTGATTTATGTCACCAAGAAAAGCATATTCAGGACCCTGAAAGGAAAAGTTGTGGCCCACAAACAGGGTGACATGGCAAACACTCTCACACTCACATGGCAATACTACACACACTAACATTATCTCAGACCCTCACACCCGTGGGAGAAAGATGTCTCTCTGTGAAGAGAAAGCTCTAATACATAAAGTAAAGAACATGAACGTCTATGGCTGAAGTAAAAGTGTACGTCAATACGTGAGGTGGAGGAATTCATAATTTCAGGAAGATTCGCAAAGGATACATGTTATTTTAGGGATACATATTTAAAAGGTTAGTCACCTTTTTACAACAGAGGGAAGAATATGCCCTGTTCTCCATATTCATGGGCGTTCCCTGACAGACAGGGAGAGGGCTTTGGGCTTGAATCAGGAATGTGGGCAGCAGAGTATGTTGACACTTATATCTGCTCATTATCATTTACTAATACAATACCAATGTCACTCACCTTCGGTCTCAAGTTCATTCCAGAATTGGTTACTCAACCGTGTCGCCCTCAGAAAGAATAAAAAAAACGACCAAAAATGATTTTCCTGGCGGGAACAATTACACTTTCACATATTGTAAATGACTTTACTAGACCTCTGCCTGTAAAACTAATCCTGTGCAAACAGGGATTTGGTCTAATCAGAATTGCCTGTAAATGTAGCCTGCTTACAAAGGCTTTTTATGAGTCGGTTTTAACTGTGATGTATTATATGCTAACCACTGTATTAAACACAACCACAGGATATTTAAAGCTGCCTTAATACCTTACCCTAACTCTATATACTACCAATACCCTATATACTACCAATACCCTATTTACTGCTTATACCCTATATATGTGGTATACCCTATTTACTACCTATACCCTATATACTACCTATACCCTATATACTACCTAAACCCTATATACTACCTATACACTATATACTATCAACACCGTAGTTCACAGTCCAGTCTAGCCCTCACCCTCACCCCAGTCTAGCCTTCATCCTACCCCAGTCTTGCCTTCATCCTACCCCAGTCTTGCCGTCCCCTAACCTCATTCTAGCCTTCATCCTAACCCAGTCTAGCCTTCATCCTATCCCAGTTTAGCCCTCCCCCTAACCCAAGTCTAGCCCTAATCCTACCCCATCCTAGCCCTCACCCTAATCCCAGCCTAGCCCTCACCCTAACCCCAGTCTAGCCCTCATCCTACCCCAGTCTAGCCCTCCCCCTAACCCCAGTCTAGCCCTCATCCCACCCCAGCCTAGCCCTCACCCTAACCCCAGTCTAGCCCTCACCCTAACCCCAGTCTAGCCCTAATCCCACCCCAGCCTAGCCCTCACCCTAACCCCAGTCTAGCCCTCATCCTACCCCAGTCTAGCCCTCCCCCTAACCCCAGCCTAGCCCTCTGCCTAACCCCAGTCTAACCCTCATCCCACCCCAGTCTAGCCCTCACCCTAACCCCAGTCTAGCCCTCCCCCTAACCCCAGTCTAGCCCTCCCCCTAACTCCAGTCTAGCCCTAATCCCACCCCAGCCTAGCCCTCATCCCACCCCAGTCTAGCCCTCACCCTAACCCCAGTCTAACCCTCATCCTACCCCAGCCTAGCCCTCTGCCTAACCCCAGCCTAGCCCTAACCCTAACACCAGTCCAGCCCTCTGAAGGAGCCCATGGTCAGGTCCAATCTTCAGACATGCCAAAGAAAGGCTTAAGACAGGAATATTTGCCTCAGAACTCAATCATGTAGTCTAGCTGGAAAATAACTCTTTACGCAAAGACGCCAGAAGAGGAACAAAACACAGAAGACAAGCCAGAGGAGGAACAAAACACAGAAGACACGCCAGAGGAGGAACAAAACACAGAAGAGAGGAAGAGAGAGAGAGAGGGAGAGAAAGAGAGAGAGAGAGAGAGAGAGGAGAGGGAGGATGAAAGACATCTGGATGTAATCATCGGACACATACTCCGGCTAACCTTTCCTTCATCACTTCTTTGTTACTGACAGAGTTGTTCTTGAATCACTCATAGTACCTTAAGTCAATTGCTTGTCATTAAATGACCATAGAATTACATGATTAGCTGATCCGAGGAATGATAAACCTCTTAATACCAATCATTTTGGGCCAGTCACAGCTAAACTAAGATACCATGAGACAGAGAGACTTGATTTTATTTCATTTCACTTAACGTTCCCTTTCATTCAATGACATGGAAATGAGTTGAAAAGGATTTGTCTCTATAGGTTAACGGTCTTATGAGAATGTACTTTCACAGAGATGGTTAATATACAAAGGATTCTTTTTAAAGAAAGATATTGGACCCCATCTGGTGGCGACACCAGGATTTCATAATTTATAGTATTGTAAGTGGTTTAGTAGATGGCGATAGATTAGTTAATTTGTTCACTTTCTTTTATATCTTTCAGATTTTCCACTTTGGCAAATGTTGATGTAGCCCAATGAAATTGACCTGAGAGAAAAGAAGATGATACATGATAGAAGATGTTACTCAGAGATACGAGAAGGAACAGAGTTTTTCTTTGATGGTTTTGTATATAGAGACAAATAGCTTACTGGCACCAAATGGTTGTTTGCTTTGTCTCCACCATCATTACCAAACATATTTACCAGTCCAGTTCATCCTGTCTCCACTATCATTACCAACCCTATTAACTGGTCCAGTTTATCCTGTCACCACCATCATTACAAACCTATTTACTAGTCCAGTTTATCCTGTCTCCACCATCATTACCAAACCTATTTACTAGTCCAGTTCATCCTGTCAAAACCATCATTACCAAACCTATTTACTAGTCCAGTCCATCCTGTCTCCACCATTATTACCGAACCTATTTACTTGTCCAGTTTATCCCCAGTCTCTACCATCATTACCAAACCAATTTACTAGTCAAGTTTTTCCTGTCTCCATCATCATTACCAAGCCTATTTACTAGTCCAGTTTATCCTGTCTCCACCATCATAACCAAACCTATTTACTAGTGCAGTTCATCCCCCTGTCTCCACCATCATTACCAAACCTATTTACTAGTCCAGTTCATCCTGTCTCCACCATCATTACCAACACATCGGGTTGTTAGGCTGCATTGACTGTGTGCCTACAGTTTCCCCCCCTCTAATTGGCCAAATGAACGTGCACCACAAACGTGCACACGCCTTGCCCTAGCATAGTACATTAAGCTAATCATGTCCCTGGTGAGAAACCTTATACAGGGACATCCTCACACAGCTAATGAAGTCCACTGAGATCCCACTACAACATACACTATTTAGGATAGGGCTACTGTTGGAGGTGTGTGTACTTTTGTGTGGGTGTCAACACACTTCGTGTATTTTCTGTTTGTCCTTGGTGTGTATGCGTGTATGCGTAGGGGTGACAAGCAAAGTGTGTGTGTGTGTAAATACGTTGGGTTTTGTACGTTGGGTTTGACCTTGTGTTAACATGTCAGGGGGGGAAATGAATTACAGTTTTTCCAATTGAGCAGCAGTAGTGAAAATAGATGTGTTTTCCTGAAGACAGCCTTACCAGATGCAGCTTTTCCAGAATACAGCCTTACCAGAAGACAGCCTTACCAGAAGCAGCCTTTCCAGAAGACAGCCTTACCAGAAGCAGCCTTTCCAGAAGACAGCCTTACCAGAAGACAGCCTTACCAGAAAACAGCCTTACCAGAAGCAGCTGGTAAGGCTATGCTTGTAGACAAGTGGGGGGGTGTTTTCCTGAAGACAGGGAAGTGGAGGTGTGTTTTCCAGAAGACAGGGAAGTGGAGGTGTGTTTTCCTGAAGACAGGGAAGTGGAGGTGTGTTTTCCAGAAGACAGGGAAGTGGAGGTGTGTTTTCCAGAAGACAGGGAAGTGGAGGTGTGTTTTATTGAAGACAGGGAAGTGGAGGTGTGTTTTATTGAAGTAGCACTTTACCAGACCCTTTGGATTCAAGCCTTCAAAACGTCAGGACAGACAGATAACATTTCTCACTCTCTCTACCCAGACAACATCAAAAGGCTCTGGCTCTCACTCTCTCATCTCAGACAACATCACAACACTCTTACTCTCATCTCAGACAACATCACAACACTCTTAGTCTCATCTCAGAAAACATCACAACACTCTTACTCTCATCTCAGACAACATTACAACACTCTTACTCTCACTCTCTCATCTCAGACAACATCACAGGACTATATCTCTCACTTTCTCTTCTCAGACATGCTTTCAAGACCAACCCAGATTCCACTGCTGTAATTCCACTCTTGATCGATACACTTGCACACAAGACACATCTAATGTTCTTTATTGTTTTAGCAGGTGTGTTCTTATTCAGTCTAATATATACATACATGTTTCATTACTGTTTTATACATTTCATCTACATTTCATGTGTCATCCATGTTTCATCCAAGTTTTAACCATGTTTCATCCATGTTTCAACCATGTTTCAACCATCTTTCAACCATGTTTCAACCAACTCCCAGTGGGGCATGAATCCTTAATCAGGAGTCAGACAGTAGCTAAACCTCCGCCATCACATATTATCTCTCATTCTTTCTTACTCTTCCCTTCTTCCAACCAGTCTTCAGTAGCTGGAAATTGCAGGCCAGTTATGCCATATAGTTGTGTTACATGCAGGTCATGTTTAATTGACAGTTTGTGTTTAAATTGCTCCATGTTGCCAGGAGATATTTCCTGTAAATCTCCTGTTTCATATTCTCACTAACATCTGAAATTGACAGAATGCAACAGCTGCTGGAACACATTCATATATGTCCCCCCGGTAACGAGCTATGGAGATGAATGACTTGTTACTGGCGGAAGCCACCGATGGCATTGAAAACGAAGGCCATTTAAATGAGGTGGATCCTCACGATGAAGGCCATCGTGCTTGTTAACAAACGTAAACAATTTATGGAACATGTAATCATCACAGTATAACACCAAGTTGAGGGATATCAATCTGTCAAGTTAGGATGTATTAGTGATTGTGAATCAATGTCACCTGTTTTGGTAGAAATGAAAGTGACAACACATTCAGGGTTTTGCAGGTGGTGGTCACAGACAATTGCCATCTCCTTGTCTTTCCAGACTGATTCTTCTCTAGTGTTGCATTCTGCTAGTGCCCTTGTCACTTCTGGTAGCATGAGGTGATATTCACTCATGACAACATAGACAGATATATGCCGGTACATGCTCTATTAGCAGGTTGTTTGCTGCTGAAGTGAAGTTGTACACACAAAACACAAATAGTAGGGAAATAATAATTGTGGGTCTCCGTCTGCTTGTAAATTAGACCCACCTGCCCTAAACCAATATATACATATATATGTATATAAACATATCTGATATCTGTTGTGAGGAACTTTGGAATGTTATCTTGGGACCTTTTTGCGTTGATAGAAGTGGTACTTTTTGTATTGATTCAAATGTATTCAAATTAAATACTAAAGTGAAGGTCATGGTTTTAAAAACATTAGGTTATGTATGTTTCTTCTAGTGTGTGTAAATTGTATTAAAGTTATTTTGTCAGTGACAAACACTAGATTACTTGTATTTTATGTACTGCACTCACAGGTCAGAACAGGTTTTTTACAAAAATACCTAGGTGAAATTCATTCAGTGAGTTTTATGATTAGTGTTTCAGTGGGTGGATTACAGCTTTTACTGTGGTGAACATTTATTCATTCTTATGCACTCAGCTTTCATACAAACACACACACACACAGGCAGTTGCCAGACACTCTAGACGGCATCCAATCAGAAACACGTGGTGTGCTCAGGAAGTAACAATTGTGTAATTCTAATATCCTCATTATAATTCTGAAACCGCAGTCTACTCAACAAGGCAACGACACCACCCAAGACAATTCAACACAGTTATTCATGCCTCCAGTATTCTGAATTCTAAATCCTAGGATATTGAATTCTAATGACAGTCCCTTGGTGTAGAGAGTGTCAATATCTCAGGCCGGCTTTCGATAACGGCCATTCTACTGGGAAGGAAATCGGTGTGATATGAAGGACGAGTGCTGTGGCATTGTGATCCTTTAATGAGTAATTCAGTCATTTACTGATCCATGTCAGCTGGTACAAAACTATAGTTTGACAAGCAGGTGATCACTGGTGAGAGCAGAACCATCAAATCCACAGGGATCAAGTTGCTCAACTAATTCAATTATTGACCGAAGAAATCAATCATAATCACTGTGCTTTGACTCTTTTTGTGCTTTGACGCAGAACAGATTGCCAGAATGGCGGATATTCTCCCAGTCTCCCTCTCTCTCTGTTTCCCAGTCGATCTCTTTCTCTCTCCGGTTCCCTTGACTGAGTTAATAAAGACATAAACCACATGAGATCCTTTTGATCCTTGTCTAGTTCTATGTATTTTTTTCTTCAGATGTAACAAGGGTATTTTCATTTTTTTTTTTTTACTTTTTCATGTCTTCAGAAAAACAACTATGTTTTATCAAACACATTTCTTTCTTTTACATTTCGGTCATTTAGTCATTTAGCAAAGTAACATACTGGAGCAATTAGGGACAGGAGCCTTGTTGACGGGACCAAGGACCCTCCGTAACAGCCTGGTGGGAAAACCACATCCAAGGGAATGTAGGTACTTAACATTACTTCACATTACATACATCACATTACTTAATGAACTGTAGCGTTTGGCAAAAAGGGGAAGAAAACTCTTGCATCAGTTCATGAAAGTAAATGATGTGGGGTTAGCTAGAGCTGTGGGTTTCACAATACAACACCATGGCAGGGGAAATGTTCTACTGTCAGACCTGTAATACCTGACAACGGTCCCCCCTCCTGCCTCCAATGTTGAGGTTGATTGTAGTTTGTTCCAGGACCAAAGAGCATTTCAGGAGAATTATTGGTTCTGCTCTTCATAAAGGGGTAAAGAAGAACACTGCGATTTTGTTGACTGTACTTTGGGAGAAACTGTGGACCTGCCTTCTGTGCAGACATTGCTTAGGTTGATGGTCAAATGGGAGGGCCTCATCAGTTTGTATATTTACAGGTCATTCCAAACAAGGACATTTTGTAAGCAGCGCGTGATTCCACCGAGACAGGCATTTAAACGTGGCCCAGTCACGTACTTCATCACAACACTGTGAGGAGGATGATGATTCTGTCAGACACCAGTAGACCCCAGCAGTCATCCGGATAGCAGCGAGAAGGCCTACACACACAGAGTGTAATCAACCTTCCATCCAACTGAAGCCGCCGAGCCCCGTTGCAGTAATCAACCTACCAGTGGGTTGGCAATCAGCACAATTCTGCTTCGCTCCCAGCATGGAACCCAACATCAGACAGGGTGATAGAGACGGAGCAATCTATTTCATGTTCAACTAAATGTGCACCTTTATTCAGTTTACCTGAATCAAATCAAATTAAACTAGGGAATGCTTTTACAGAAGTGAATGGGATGTGCTTGATGGCTTGTCTACGTAAAAACAAAAGTTTACAGCTTTGAAGTTGGGATAGCCAAACTATGTGAAACAACATTGTTTGTGCTTGCTTTAATTGTTTAAGATATACCGTTAGAGCGTTAATTAAAGGCAAATTAGGCTCGTTAGTATAGCCATTGTCATGCCATCCGATAATTTATTTTTGGACTGACAGCACCTGGTCTAGTAAGCAGCAAACCCCCAGCCAAGACAACAGACACACCCCCATAACAGACACACCCACCTAACAGAAACTCCCACCGAACAGACACACCCACCTAACAGACACACACCCCTAACAGACACACCCCCTAACAGACACACCCACCCAACAGACACACCCCCCTAACAGACACACCCACCTAACAAACACACCCACCTAGCAGACACACCCATCTAACAGGCAACCCCCCTACCAGACACACCCACCTAACAGACACACCCACCTAACAGACACACCCACCTAGCAGACACACCCCCGTAACAGACACACCCACCTAACAGACACACCCACCTAGCAGACACACCCACCTAACAGACACACCCACCTAACAAACACACCCACCTAACAGACAGCTGATTCATTATCTCCTGATGTACATTGTCCCTGACCCAGCCCTCCACTCCTCCGTCAAGACGCCTCTTTACCCCTGGGTGCTTTGTTACACTTTAAGGGTCTGTTAAAGATAAACACTGTCAATGTCTTTATAAAGGGATACGTACACACACACACACACACACTGCAATACCACACCATGCTCTGATGTTAATAAACTGATTCATAGTGTAATATACACCAGCCACTTTTTATGCATCCGATTTATGTTTGCTGTTACATCAGAGAGTCAGCTGAAAGGAGGCTGCTGAGCTGGGAGATGAATTACATTTACTCTCTCTGTAATTTACGGTGTTCAAGAAACAGTCATTCACACCCTGTGTTTAGCACATTGTTGCCTTTTGGTTAAGAGCAATGGCTTAAGAGGGAAAGAATAGGCAATTACAGGAGAGAGAATACCTAGAAGAATAGTAGAAGAATATCTAATTTAATAGTAGAAGAATACCTAGAAGAATACTTACAAGAATAATGGAAGAATGGTAGAAGAATACCTACAAGAGTTGTAGAAGAATATTAGAAGAATACCTAAAAGAATAGTAAAAGAATAATAGAATAATAGTGCAAGAATAGTAGAGGAATACCTAGTAGAATATTAGAATAATAGAAGAAAAATAGTAGAGGAATACCTAGTAGAATATTAGAAGAATAGTTGAAAAATGCCTAGAAGAATAGTACAATACCTAAAAGAAAAGTAGAAGAATACCTAAAAGAATAGTAGAACAACACCTGAAAGAATAGTAGAGGAATACCTAGAAAAAAAGTTGAGGAATAGTAGAATACCTACAAGAATAGTAGAAGAATACATAAAAGAATACTTAAGAATAATACTACATTGTAGAGGTAGTCTGATAGCTGGGAATTGAATGTTCTGTTTAAACGTAAACTATGTGCCAAATTATTTTTTTAAACTTAATATGCTTTGAGAAAAATATGACAGCAAGATTTTATGGCTGAGACATGGATGACCAGATGGACAAGGACTGAGAAAACCAGGTAGATGAGGACAGGGAGGAACAGGTGGATAAGGACAGGGAAAACCAGGTGGATGAGGAC
>JACXGK010003976.1:0-41176 GCA_016801125.1 Novumbra hubbsi | reverse complement strand
TTAGCTCATCCTCTAGGATGGAGAACCTGTCTTCCTTAATGTAAGGGGGATATGTAGCTAATAAGAACATAGATTTTAGTCATTTTAGACTCCCCTTTCCTGATTGAGTTAATACACTCAATAAGTTAGTCTTGTACCATGTTAATATTCCTTCTGAGTCCCGTCCTTGGTTAACACCGGTCTTCCTGGTAGAAGTGACAACCATCTCTCTGTAAGCCAGTGGATTCTTCTCTTTCATGTGCTGTGCTGTTTTCTCCCTGTCCTGAACTTCTGTCTGTATGTCTCTCTGTCTCGGTCTGTATGTCTCTTTGTCTGTGTCTTCTCCTTCCAGTTAATTCTGGTTATACCACACAGTGCCAGGCTTGGCCGTGCCAGGGCTTCATGCATCACCACGGAGACAGGCTGGTGTTCTGTGTGGTATAACCTCTGTGAAGCTCCGGGAGATCCGATACAACATAACACCCCTGGGGAGGGGTGGGGGTGCACTCCGATGTTTTAGTAATGGTGTGTGTGCGTGTGTGTTGGTGTGTAGGATCGATGGACTGGTGAAGGTGCGTAGCCTGAAGAACAGGATTGACAAGTTCAACGAGGTGATCGCCGGCCTGAAGGAGGGAAAAACTGAGATGATCAAACAGATCCAGGAGCTGGAAGCTAATATCAACGCCACCATGCTCAGAATTAAGGTCTGACGTTCTGCCAGCTGCTCCTCTCTGGGAGGTTAACGTTTGTACAACCAATTGTTACTCCTTTGGCCGTGGCTCCAGAATATCCGAGCCCGATGTCTGCATTTCAATATCTTCAAATCTCCACGTGAAACTTCCAGAACCTCCATGTAACCCTTCCTTCCTCGTATTGTCAATTCTCTTAGAACCCAAAATCAAAAGTCTGTTTCAAGTTTGACGAGTGGAGATCAAACGTCAAAGGAACACATGTTATTCTCACTTCCGTGTGTTTCATTATTTGTTCAATTTTTTCACATTTACCATTCCATTTGAATGTCCAACTTCTATCCAAATGGCTTCTTCCCTACTGTTACATTTTAAATGTACATAACAATAGAGAATGTAGAAATAGAAACATGGACAGTATGAAAAGGGAAAAGAAGTATTATAAATGTGTTGTATTGCCAAAAATGTAAAGTTTCGAATGTGTTAATGTACATAGTGACCAGAGCATATGGAGTTTTCATGAGATCAATAGATTAATGTTGCTGGTTGAGAAATCTTATGACCTGGGGGGGAAAAGAACAGTTTGTGAGTCCAGATGCTCTGGTAACAATTACCAGAAGGCAGCATTGGGAACAGACCAAAGCATTGGTGGCTGTAGTCTTGTATGATGTTATGCGCTTTCCTAGGTCATCTTGTGTGACGGACGCCTTGTCATAAGGGAGATGGGTGAGGCTGTGCCCCCGCTGGGTTCACCGCCCTCGGGAAAGCGTCGCCGTCAGCTGACGTACCAGGCGGTGATGCAGCCTGAGAGGATGCTCTCAATGGTGCACCTGTAGACGTTTTTGCAGACGTTTTCCAGACTTCTCGAGTCTCCTCAGGAAGTTTATGGAAATTGCTAAATCGAAGACCCGCAAACCCCGGCACGTCTTCCTCTTCGCACCTGTGTATTTCATCGCTCATAATCTCTTCACATTTTACCCGGTTTCCTGAATAACGTTACGGCAATACGTGCGTAGAATGTCTGACACGAGCCGTCCCCAAGGCGGAGCCCCGTGTGCCTGGCGCGCTACTTCTTCAAGGTTGCATTACACACCGTATGGAGAGGGTATGAGGTGGGGTTTGGAACACGCCCTTGATTGTCCATGACACGGTTATGCCTTTGTGAAATATTCAGCCCCGGTTGTTGGAGGGAAGCTCTGCCTGCTGTTATTACGGGGATTCAGCCGGCCAGATGGTGTGTAATTACACCGGGCTTGGGCGGACTTTGTGTTTTGGGGAAACGTCTGGGGGTACGAGGCCTTTTTAGAGGAGGGCAGCTTTGACTGCCGTGTTTCACTCCCCTGTGTAATTCCTGTAATTCTCTCTCATTTTCCAAGCGGCAACAGCCAGGGTTTGTTATTTATTCACATGACCTGATGTTTTTTTGGCAGTCAGACTGTGTATCTGGTTCTGGCCTGCTCTCTCTCTAACCATTGGTGCCATATGTTATTCTGAAACAAGGAGATGTATATATTTTTTATCATAGTGGAGGCCACATTTAATAGGTTGCCTTAATCTAGGAATTATTTTTTGCACTTTGGGATGATTTGGATCCTGTCTCAGAGGGCCGTGGTTATTAACTTTTGACTTCTCTTGCGTTTTTATGGTTCTGTGTAGAGGGTAGGATTGGAAAGGCACCGGTTGCTAATGGAACCTAATAAAATTCCCCCCTCACAAAACGATAGAGGCCTGACATATTAATCCTTTGCACCCAACTGATATGTTAGCCTTTGTTAAGTAGTACTATTGTAGGACGTTGGAAGGCCTTCAAGTTGTAATGAACATCAAGCAGTGCCGAGTGGGAGGAGTTACCCAGGGTGCACTTCAGTTACCACGCAGTAGTCTTCTGGGTGTCCCAAGCGGGAACCGGACTGGGATCTTTGCGTTGCTACGCTATTTAAACTCCGATGTGATGGAATGATTCTCATTACGATCGTTGGTTCGGGGACTCTTTGTAGGAGACGCTGGAACGCATCAAACTCTGAACGCAGCCCGTCCGTTTCCCCAAAATCTGCACTTTCCTCTGCATGTACGTGTCCCAAAGTGGAGGAGGTGAAAACGGTTGAGCCCTTGGGGCCCAGTCCCCTTCAACAGTCTCACGGGCCGCCCCTGTACGGGCTGACGAAAGAGCCAACGCAGTTTGTACAGGCATGCGCGCCATTCAAGTAACGACTGCGCGTTGACTGTGATTTGGTTTGTTGGATGCCTTGGCCACGCTTGAGATTTCCTTCAGGCAGCAGATTGCGGCACCACCGGAGTGCCCCATTGGGTCCTGTTAGCCCCAGCTGGACTTGACAGAAACGGCCCGGTGACTTTCAGCGTGCTCGGGTCCTTGAACACTTCGGTCTACCGTGTTTATCCGGTGCCCCGCCACTGCGCTGTTTACGGTTCGAGGTGGCTCTGGCTTTGAGCCTCTCCGTTATCCTGGCGGCCGACCCATCTGTGGTGTGCGTGTGCGCGGTACGGGACGTGCTTGTCCTCGCGTCGTCTTTATTGATTTCAGTGTCATTCAGGGTTTTGGCCGCTGCCGTGTTGATTAGATTTTATGTTTCTGAAGGGGTCGCTCCTTCTGTCTCCTCAGACCACGGTGATGACCCGCGTTGACATCGACCACGAGTACCAGGTCCTGGTGACCCGGTCCGAGCAGCTGCTGACCGCCATGCAGAACAAGAAGAAGGAGGAGGAAGAGAAGGAGCGGTTGAAGAAGATCCAGGAGGAGATGGAGAGGGAGAAGAAGAGGAGGGAACAGGAGGAGCAGCGCCGGAAGCAGGACGAGGAGGACCGGCGTCTGTGAGTGTGTGGTGGAGGGGGGAGGTGGGGGGGGGGGGGTTGAGGTATGAATGAACGCAAGACACATCAGTCAGGCCCGGCTTCTTACCCCTCTTTATTGGAGTATGAAACCTCTGAGCGAAACGGATGGTTCATTGTTCCCTTCACAAGTCACTGGCTCCTTATTTAAGGCTTTAAGGGGGGGCGGCACGCAGCCCTGGTGACTGCCAAGTTCATCTGCCAGTTAACTGAAGGGCATTGCCATGGAAATGGCTCGGTTAATGAGGTAGCTTGTGCCGAGGCACTTTGAGCATGACCTTTGACAATGGAACTCCGTAGTCGTATATTGAAATGTACCTTTTTAGCCTTCAATAATCAGGGCTCTTGCAATGGTCGCAAAGGGTTCATGTATTTGTTTTTTTTCTGTTAATGTAGCAGTTTGTTTGGTTTTTTTTTTTTTTCTTCATACTTTGGCACTGTCTACTAAGCCCATCTCCTCCTCCTCCACCCTCTTCTCAGGAAAGCGGAGATGGAGCAGAAGAGGAAACATGAGGAAGAGGAGCGGAAGAAGAGGGAGGAAGAGGAGAGAAAACTTCAGGTTAGCAACAGTGTACCTCCTCCCCGTGTCGGTGTCTGTCACGGGGGGCTAAGGAGTTAACGTTCTGGCTGGAATACAATGCTCCACTTCGCCTGCTCTACTTCTCCACGCTTTTCTGGCAGCAGAGCGTACTCCAACTTCTGCTCCATCCCCCACTAAGCACGCTATACAGACCCTCTGACTACCTCCTCTTTCTCACTCTAGGTCTGTGGAGATGGTTAGACATTTGAGGGTAATATTCTGTTTGTTTGGCTCCCCATGTTGTCCAGCTGGAGAGGGAATTCATCACGAGGCCCCGAGATCAGTTCCTGGATCAGGCGCTTCGCTTTTCTTGCAGATAGCTGCTTCTTTAGGATCAAAGTGTCTGGGCTTGAGCCCAGGGCAGGCTTCCCCCCCCCAAAAAGAAAAAATTGGCATTTAGATGAGCCGTCGTCATCTCGTTGGGTTTCTTTACACGCGTCAGTGTGAGCGTTTATGATTTTTGCGCCGTCGTTGTGGCAGGAGAGAAGAAAACATCAAACTTCCTTTAACTTTAAAGTGACGGTTCGTTCAAATGCATTTTTGTTCTCATCCACAAACGCCTAGAAGGGCTTTGGTCTTCCAGGATGCGTGTCACAGGCGGTTCTTTGAAACCCATTTACGAATTCATCTGCTCGAGGTCTTCTGAATCCTGACTCGAGGTCTTCTGAATCCTGACTCGAGGTCTTCTGAATCCTGACTCGAGGTCTTCTGAATCCTGACTCTAGGTCTTCTGAATCCTGACTCTAGGTCTTCTGAATCCTGACTTATTTTTCCAACTGGAGAAACGGTAAGATGAAAGACATTTTTGGTACTGTTCCCCAGTGTCTGGTCTTAAGGCCGCTTGTCCCCCAGAATCCAGGGTGCTAATAAGTTGTTTTCTCCAAACCCCAAGGTGGTGACCAGCCCCTGTGGACTTCAGGTAGCAGCCATTCAGGGACCCACAGGCTGAACAAAGGCTCATTAGTGGAGGTGTCAGGAGTGTAGTTAGCTACTGGCAGACAGAGACCTTGTGTCTGAAACTTTATACGCTTCACTCCCTGATCGACAGGACGCCAACACACACACACACACACACACACACACACACAGAAGGTGCTGGGGGCTGCTTCACCTAATCTGTTGAGTCTGAAGTTGAACTGGACCGGAAGGGGTGGGCTGATATTTTTGGAGCCCTGGAGAACGTCTGTTACGTTATCTCACTCATTATTTAGAATCCTTATTATAATATTTTCTTCAATGTCCCCACTCACCATGTTCCTAGTGCCTGTCTGTGGCTATGAACATTCAGGAGTGTATGTTATAATACTGTGTGTTCACCGTGCTCCAAACACACCTCAACCCCCCCGAACCGTCACCTGGAGTAACGGGCCCCAGGCCACCCACAGCCTAACACAGGAAATGTGGCGTTCCTCCACTTTTCCTCACACTCCCACGGGCCTTATGCTATACTGCCTTGAGTTGTGTGTGTGTGTGTGTGTGTGTGTGTGCACCGAGGTTGTGGTCAATTCCATTAAAGTTCCAGTCAATTTAGAAAGTTAAACAAATTCCAAAAGTGCTCATTGAAAAGCACCGAAGAGCATTGGAATTTAAATGGGAGTCTCGATGTACCCCTGGAATTGGCTTTTAACTGAATTGACCCCCACCCATGGTGGCACCTGGATATTAATAGACGCTGTGTCTGCAGGCGGAGATGGAGGTGCAGCTGGAGGTGGAGCGGGAGGACGAGGCTGCACGTCAAAACATCTTTGAGCAGGAGCGACGTGACCGGGAGCTGGCCATGAGGATCGCCCAAAGCGAGTCAGAACTCATCCCGGAGGAGAGCCAGAATGATGCAAGCCTACGCAGGTAACCGCCCCCCTCCCGGTCCCATCTCCGCCCCTTCCATGGCGCCCTCTTTCCTCCTTGCCCATTGGTGGTAAAGGCCTAACCAATCTCTTTTCTTCTTTTCTCCCAGTAACGGTACCTCAGGTGTTCCATCGTCCCCAGAGAGAGCTATGTAAGACACAGACGAGATTTAACCCCTTACCCCGGTCTGCTCCCGGTTCAACCTATACCTGACCACCCACTGACCACTCAATTGTCAATTTACTACCCAGCATGCTTTGCCAGTCTGCCCGCTTACCAGCAATCACAGCCGTAATGCTAGTTGGGCTGTTTAACCAAACCTGTGATTTATCTTCAGAATCTTTTTCTTATTTCTCTAAAGTACATTTACATGAACTGGGAATTTGACATCTGAATACACTTTTCACCTGAAGCTCACACTGAATATCAGCTCGCTGTGTTTCTAAATTTAGATTTTCAAATTGTTATCAGAGAGGAATGATATGTACAATCAATCGGGGGGGGGGGGGTGGGGGTGGAAATTCTATTCCTGATTGGCTTTGTATTGTTTGCTGTACCAGAGGTAATCCTCATTCTCTTTTCGCAGTGGAGCTGGTGGATCTCAAAAGCTCAAGAGCATGTCCATGTAGGTCACCTCCAAACACCACATTCACCTTGTTCCGGAACACGCTCGGCATGTTTACAGAGGCTGAAAACGAGGCATTCTGGGAAAGCATTGGCTGGGAAGATTCCAGTGGCCATTTAGTTTGATAATGCAGATGCATCATAATGCATCGAACACCGGTAGCACTAACCGTAAAAACACTGTCTAATGAACCTCAGCCCCCCCCCCCCCCCCGACTTCACTGACTAACCTGCGTTTGATGAATGTGTCACGTTGTGAATCTGACATGCCGGTGTGCACTCACCCGTTTCGCTCTTCTGAAAGTGTGTTCTGAAGGGTCCTTAGAGACAGGCCATATGGTTAATCTCTCCACGAGCCCCGTCCTCCTATCAATAGTATTTTCTTCCTGGAAATATGCGCTCTGGTCGGGTGATGAGGAGCCGCTGTGAAGCACGGTAACACCGGGTCCCGGTATGGGGTGGCTGTAACGGTGTTCAGGTTCGCTCCGTCGCTTTGCCTCAGTGTTCGAAAAACGAGACAAGAGAAACCGGGCCTTGGCGCGACGTGTTCGTCCTTTAAAAACAACACGACAACATCAGTGTGGGGGGAGTTTAATTAGCGGCCATGCAGTTCTCATGCTGGGCTCTTCACAGTTCAGGCTGCCACATGCTGAAACACACACACACACACACACACCTGGATCCGCCTTGTATCACCTTATGAGTCCTGCTCAGATGACTGCGTGGCCAGTGAGGTAGCCATGTTCTAATTGGTTGGATGGAAAGGGACTGGGTTAACCTCCTGGCCCAGGACACACACACACACACTTTTTTCTTTACCGTGTTACAGTTGCAGTCAATCTAAACGTGGTATCTGGTATAAACGTGTGTCTGTGGTTCTAACTGTCATGCTGGCCCCATCGTGTCCTTATAGGGAGGAAATGGCCAAGGAAATGTCAGAGCTCCTGTCTAGGTGGGTAGAGGTCTTTACTCTTGATTTGAGAGAAACACTTGAAACTCAATGGAACAAAACACAATGATCAACCAGATCTGAATCAATACATCTGTTCATGGACATTCACCTTAATTTGGGTAATTAATTCTTAAATAATTCACGGAATTAACCATAATTTAATATTTGTACAAAATGGGCCGGGATTGGTTTTGAAATCATACTTAGTTTTTTTGTGCTTAAACAATCACTTACCTCCTAGCTATATTTTATTTCAAATTCTGGTAAGTATATAATAGAAACACTAATACCACGGTGCTTTGTGTTGGTTCACGCTATATTACTCTGTCAGCCTGATCCTCTGTGCTGGGCCCTAGCTAGTCAGCCTGATCCTCTGTGCTGGGCCCCAGTTAGTCAGCCTGATCCTCGGTGCTGGGCCCCAGCTAGTCAGCCTGATCCTCTGTGCTGGGCCCTAGCTAGTCAGCCTGATCCTCGGTGCTGGGCCCTAGCTAGTCAGCCTGATCCTCTGTGCTGGGCCCCAGTTAGTCAGCCTGATCCTCTGTGCTGGGCCCCAGGTAGTCAGCCTGATCCTCTGTGCTGGGCCCCAGGTAGTCAGCCTGATCCTCTGTGCTGGGCCCCAGGTAGTCAGCCTGATCCTCTGTGCTGGGCCCCTGGTATTCTATTTTAGCAGAGTTCTTCTTTATTGGGTTCTCTGTTAGCTGGATGCCTATTAGCAGACACCACAAGGTCAGACTCTCCATCAGAATGACTGAGTGCTGTTGGCTGGAACCAGGAGGCCACAACCAGCTGGTCATGGTGTTATTCAGTCTGTGTTCTAATTACCCCAAGCCTCCTACGACCACACCTCATCGTGACCCGTGGCCTCAGGAATGTGACTGGCTGCCTTTCCCACACGGGTCAAAGGTCAGTTGATTTGTGTGCTCCTGGGTAACCGGAATAGCTGCCAACTAGCCAAGCGTGCGACAGCAGCTCCCCTGGTTGGAGAGGCTCAGATGCCCGGTCGGCCAATAGGATTACAGGCCCGGGGGCCTCCCCCCGGCTCCAGCCTGCGATCCAGAGAGTCCGTGTTCTATAAGGGGCAAATCCCTGCCAGGTCCTAATCGTCCCCATTGGCTGTGCCGTGGTGGAGGAGACAACCAACCGGATGAGTGACGTCAGCCACGCCGCCGGAGGGAAGGACACGCAGAGCCAGTTTCCTGGACGCCAATTAACCCTTGTACTTAATCTGTGTCCGGTACACCCCCCCCCCCCGCTGTGCTGTGTTTGGCGGCCGATCGCGTTCCAACAGAATGACCGGCACCCAACCTCCTAACCCCGTTGGTTGGTGTCTGTTAGAGTTGGGTCATGAACCTCGTGCTGCGGTTCTGAAGCCCTATTCTCAGCTGATGGGGAAATGTCGTCGTCGTCCACCAATCATCATCATCCTCCCGCGTCCAACTCATCCAATCAACGTGTTGATATGCAATCATGTGACGTGATCCGTGACCTATGGGCCGTCTGACTCGCTGTATGTGTTTCTGGCTGCGGTCGTAACCCCTCCCCCCCCCCTCCTGTCTCGGTTGTGTCTCCGCCGCCAGAGGGCCACAGGTGCTGGCCACCAAAGCCGCCGCCGCTGCTGGAACCAAGAAGTACGAGCTGAGCAAGTGGAAGTACGCGGAGCTGAGGGACGCCATCAACACATCCTGCGGTAAGGTACTGGGGAGGGGGTTGGGGGGGGGTTGGTCCATTTGGGAACAGGACCTCTGAGGTTCTGTTGGTTACATGTCGCTCCTGGCAGACCTTGTGGGATGGAACCATTAGAGTTATCTGAACCTCTTTGTTAATAGATTTTTGTTTCAAATATTATCCTCACTTTGCTGTTTTACCTTTTTTGCATTTCGTAGAACGTTTGGTGAAGACGATTTGGAGGGTGTCTCATACAGGGATGAGGTTTCATTTAGGAGTGCCCTAATCTCAGTGTCAGCTGCCAGAATGTTCCATAAATACGTACCGGAGTTGTTTACCACAAATTTGTATTGAAAACCAAAATGCAGGATTTCACCCATCTCCAGAAGAATTAGGCATGCTGATTGCTGAATGGTGTGGACGTCTTTTTTGAAAGAAGTTTTCCTCATCTATCTGGAAAATGGGAGGCCTTCTTGTGCACTTCACATTTACCAAGGCACTTAGCGGGCTTCAGGCATCTAATTTCACATCATATTCCGCGTCAGGACCCTTGCCTGGTGCGCTGATGACAATTTAATGCGTTATAATTCTGGCAGCCATTGTTTCAGAGAAAGACGAGGACAGACCGACGGTAACTGAGTAGGGCCTTTTCACTAATGACGTGTGCATTGAAGGAATCTAATGGTCTGGCTGTAGAACACCTGTCGGCAGGTCCTCTGTGTTGCAGTGCATTTGACTGGTAGACTTCTGCTCTAATACATATCCCCGCTATTATTCTCCACTTTCATTCCTCCTCTCTCTCTCTCCCTGCAGACATTGAGCTGCTGGCTGCCTGCCGGGAGGAATTCCACCGCCGGCTGAAGGTCTATCACGCCTGGAAGTCAAAGAACAAAAAGCGTGGCGATGGCACCAGCAACCCCGAGCAGAGGGCCCCCAAATCGGTCACTGACTATGGTAAGGTCCCCGTCGGTTCGTGGTGACCCCAGCCCACAGGGGGGGGGGGGGGGGTCTTTCAGCCAGCGGTGTACGGTTCAGCATCACCACAGGGCTCATATTGTGGGTCTTTTTTTGCTCCTTGATGTAAGGAAATTCTGAAAGATCCCTTTTTATTTTGCTCTCAGTGCAACAGCGGAGGCAGACTGGCGGAGCTCTGGCCTCTTATTGAGCATTGTGCTACGAGTCCCAAATTTTGGCCTATTGCCTACATAGCGCCCAGGTAGAGGGTAGTGGATAGGGTGCCGTTTGGGCCAGCGGCTGACGTAGTCCTCCGGCGTGACCTTTCTCTCATTTCCCCTCAGAACTCCGTCCGTCTGCGAGCCGCGAACGGCTCCCCTGCCTCTCTAGGGGCTCTGCCTCGTTTCCGTGAACAACGCGGCGGGTTGCCATGGCGACAAAGAGCTGTTTCCCCCGCGCGGCTGAGTGTAGACACGTTGTGTTGTACGTGCTGTCTGTCAGGCCACCGGTGGGATGACATATACAGCCCCCGATAGAATCGGGCACAGAGGAGGTACTCTCCCGCTCTTACTTTAAAAGACCGAGGAGAGACTTCATATATGCAGAACCCGGGCCTGATCTACAGTACCAGTCCATAGCTTTGACACCAGGCCCTTTCACCTGAATAAGTGTGAGCACACTTATGACTGGCAGCGTATATATTAGCTTGTTTTCCCACACGCACGTGATCCAAGACGCGTTCATATTATTCACTTCTTCATCTTGAGATGCATGTTGCATATTTTTCTGAATTGTCTGCTTTTTTGTTTTGGGGGGAGGGGGGGTACAATTATGGAAAAAGCTTAATAGAAATATCACATTTCATCGAACATTGAGTATTGTGAGGTTGTCGTTGTGTCTCATACCAGTCTGTGTAATGCATGTGTTTGTGTTACCCGGCATGTTTGTTTTCAGATGTCACAACCCATGCGATACAGAAACGTAAGTGGTCCTTTATGTGATACAGAAACATCATTAACCTCTGATTCCGTGCTGAGCCCGTCATTAACACCATTGATGTGGAGGAATGTGCTGTGTGGGGTCCTGGGACGGGGGGGGTAGTCTCTCTGTCCGCTAGACTTATTTGACCAGGGCCCATTGACCCAAGGCAGAGGGCCCATTGACCCAAGGCAGAGGGCCCATTGACCCAAGGCAGAGGGCCCTCACAGCCCTGGTCAACAGTAGTGGACTAGAGGACCTCCGTGTTGGGCGTGTGACCTTGGTGATGGCCCCCCTTCATTTTGCTTTTTATTAGTCTTGATTTAAACGAGAAACAAAACGTTCGGGATAGTGCTATGGAGGCTATGAGCCAGGCTCTGGGAGGTCTTTGCCCCAAATCAGGCTGTATTCATGTGCCTGTTGGAAATGGTAGGAGTCTGACATAATTGTGTGTAACTGCATTTGCAGTTGGAACCGTTCCATTATAGGATTTAGTACACCATGTTCACTAACACTGCTATGGCCATTTTGTAAGAAGTGAATGTGAGTTTCCCAGCACAGTAATATGAATTTCTGCTAATGCCTATTGTGCGTTTTGAAAGCTGCATTTACTATGGGGTGTGCAGACAAAACCAATCTAGTCCCATTTGAGATTACATATCGATTCAGCTAAGTGTCAAGACTGTTTAGGTGATATATGTATATAATTTGTATACATCATACTCACTAACTACTGGACTTCTCTCTCGGTTTCTCTGAAATTAGTTCAAGCCCTTATTTAATAAAGAGCAAAGAGTAGCTTAAAGCAGAGATGTCCAATTCACTTGAGTGCGCGTGTCAAAGAAAAGGGCACAAAGCGGTGATGTACGATATGTTTCACACGCGGAGCAAGTCAATGGCTCCACCTCAGACACTCTAGGATGGCTGGTTCTGGAGCCAAATGGACTCCAGTCCCTCAAAGGTACAGAATGAGTGGGCCGTCATTGTGGCACCTTCTTCTGTGGTATTATAATATTTCGGTGTTCATGGGTCCAAGGTGGTGGCTTTCTGCTTTTAACTAAGTTGGTGTTATGGATTTGGAGGGATCTGTACAAATGTCTTCTATCCATATCTTGCTTCCTGGTCCTTGTCTCCATGGAGCCTCCTGACTCTCCTGGAATTACTAGACTACCTGTTCTTTTAGTATTCACACTCCACGTTGTAGCAAGTAGAATATGTCCTTTAGGTTTTGATGCAAGCATTCGATCTCTGTAACAAACCCTGTCTAATATGCTGCTTGTCGCTATAATTTGCTCCCTTTTTGGTTAGTGATTCCAGTGTCCCTTTTCCTTCTAGTTCCCTATTCCTTCTGTTTGCTGATCCCGTTCCTTATTGGTTCCCGTTCCTTATTGGTTCCAGATCACATTCCTTATTTAGTTCCCATTGCTTATTGGTTCCCGATCCCATTCCTTATTTAGTTCTCATTCCTTATTGGTTCCCAATCCCATTCCTTATTTAGGTCCCATTCCTTATTGGTTCCTTGTCCCGTTCCTTACTTGGGTCCCATTCCTTATTGGTTCCCGGTACCATTCCAATCTCTAACTGCGCCCACAGCCCAGGCGAACCCAGCCCCGCCCATCCCGGCCAGGCAGCACGAGGTGGCCATGAACAGGCAGCAGCGCTACTTCCGCATCCCCTTCATCCGGCCCGGGGACCAGTACAAGGACCCCCAGAACAAGAAGAAGGGGTGGTGGTACGCCCACTTTGATGGGCCCTGGATCGCCAGGCAGATGGAGCTGCACCCCGATAAGCAACCCATCCTGCTGGTGGCAGGTCAGTCCGAGCTTTCCCTCATAGTGGCTCCTGGTTTTACCCATCCAGCACGGGTCATAGTGTATCAGTCTGGGCAGTCAGTTCAGCGGTTGGTCTCTCTGCACCCGCAGGGAAAGATGACATGGAGATGTGTGAGCTCAGCCTGGAGGAGACGGGCCTCACCAGGAAGAGGGGAGCCGAGATCCTACCCCGGCAGTTTGAGGAGATCTGGGAGCGCTGCGGCGGCATCCAGTACCTCCGCAGCGCCATCGAGAGCCGCCAGGCCCGTCCCACCTACGCCACCGCCATGCTGCAAAGTCTGCTCAAGTGAAAGGGCGGAGCGTGTCAGTTTGGAATGTCCCTCACTATGGTTACGGTTAGAATTGGGAGAGCGGGAGGTCATCTTTGATCTGTACTTGGGGAGCCTCGTCCCCAGAGGCTGATGGCCCTGTCCCAAACCACTGGCCTGTCACTACAGCAAAGGGAAGGATGCACTTAACAGTTTGGCATTCATACTATACCAAGTGACTGGGGCCACGTCGTATGAGAATAGATTTCTGTCAGTTGTCTTTGTTTTGGTCTAGCCAACTTTTCTATTGTGTTCTTGATTTATTATTTCCTGGGGGGGGGATTTGCAGTGAACTTATGCAGTGGAATCTGTCTGAGTAGTTATTACATCTAGTTTTGTTCTCGAGCAAGCATAATTTCTTTCTTTAGTATTCCTGCTACTTTAACTGAGGCCTTATAAAGAGCAATGCTATAACAGGGTTGATTTCTGTTTTACCCTCCCTCTCCAAATAATAATATTTTTGAGTATCGAATCTTAGGTTTATCATTTTTTGTGATTTAAACCAAAGTAAAATCCTTTTGTCTTGCTGCAACCTCTACAGCTTGCCGATAATTTCACTCAAATCCATACTTGCTGTTTACATTGTTTTCATGTAGTTATTTCAGGAAACAGAATTGCACAAAATAGTTGTTGGATCTAGGGGATGGAAACTGGAAGTGGATTCTGGATTTTTTTCCAGTGCTGATTGGATACATTTCCATTATCATGTGAGACAGTAAATAAAGTTGGATTCTGCATGAGGGAATGTTTTCAGTAACTGCACATTAATTTCAAAATATAATATTTCATAATACTTTTTTTTGTTTTTTTTTATACCTCTGATTTTCAGACTGAATGTAATTTGAGTTTGTAGATTTATTCCTTCAGTCCTTTGTTTATTTTGTCTTTTATGTGTGTACTAATGACAAAAAGACAGGTAAAAAATGTTCCCAAAATTATTCATTCCTCAAGCCATGTTGAAATTAAAATGGATTGTTTTGTGGTCCACATAAGGCTATGATATTCCAAATATTGTCTTAAAAATTAACAATAATGTGCTAATCAAACTTAATTATGGTGTGAAGAGATTATACATTCCCAGTGAACTATACAACTCTTTAGATACTCTTGATCTTTCAATAGCACTACAGTCATGTCAGACAATGCGTGTATAGGAATTAAATAGTGAAATCGTGCCGTATGATTTGGATTCAGACATCAGACTCCAATATGGTTACATTAGTCAGGTTATATCACCTCTCCTAGAAGTATTTTCATATTTCAATAGACATAGAATACATACAGAATATTTTATAGTTGTGTAATACAAAGAGAGTAATGTTTCTACTGGAATGTACACATTTATTTTCAAAAAAATCTTTCTACTCTTCTATAAATAGATTCGGGCACAAGACTCAATGTTTTTTCGAGGGAAGACGGCTCTTTGTTTACTGTAACATGCAGCAATAATTAACCCATACAAAGATACAAGGAGAAGGACAGCCTTTGTCACTGTACAGTACTGTGTGTTATAGAGACAATCTCTTGTGAGACTAGAAGTACCCTGATCAGGAAAGGCCGTTAAGTCTCTAGTTTGTCCACATTCCCTTTGATGCACTGCTTATGCAAAAGGTGATGCTGTGGTTTTTTGAATGGATTCAATCTATGCGCTTGTATCTGAGGTGTGTTTTCTTGGATGTAGACCTTTGTATTTATTAATAATTTGAAAACCAGTGTGTTACTGTACTGTGGGTTCTCCTGGAAAATACTGTACCTCGTAATGTTCAACAAATGACTGACTGGCGTCTAAGCTCTGTATCTTGACACGCGTAACAATCATTCCTCAGATACTGCCTTTTCACTGTCACTTTTCTAACGCTGATCTTTAATTGATTTAATAAACGCATTCCATGTTTCACTCAACTGCTTTTGTGATTATTATTGTTGTTTCTTTTTACATGCTAATGCTAAAATGGATAAAACACAGGTGTTTAAAAAAAGCCCTATTAAAGTGAAAGTGAATAGTTCATTTCGCTTGGTTGGACGACACTGAGAAAACATTGAACACTATTACAGTATAACAGAGACATAACAATCGTTTTCACACTGGTCTAAGGTAAATTATTCATTGTACCCCACTGCAACATAAGAACCTCATTATGAGGAAAACATTTCTCAACCTTTCACCTGGCATTTCCAAAAAAAAAAAAAAAACATTTTCACTACTACAATGTCACATTTGTATAAAAGCAGTTTTCCGCCCTAGGGTGCTTCAGCACTTAGTTTTACAATAGCATCTGTTCGTCGTGTATCTGTTGATTCCGAGTTGTGTTGTCCACTGGTGACCGGAATAGGGTTTGGGTGTCCACGGGGTTTGCCTGAGTGTCTGACAGAAAAGGGGAGTGTCCTTCCTGGCAAATCACAGGCATGGAAAGTTCCTATGCAGAGCTGTAATTAAGGGGGTGTGTCTCGCTGGTTGCTTGTCTGTCCATCAGTTACCCACAGGTAAATGTATTTCTGCAGTCAACAACATAGTCTGTTATTTGCCTCCACAATTCCAATATCCTTTAAAAAGACTCCTGTGTTAAGTCAAGAAGAAGAGAAACACAAGGTTATCTTTGACACAGACAGGGAATAGGAGTGCATGCACGCTAAGACCAGTTCCATTGTCTGTATGAATATAGCCTGGTGCTTTGAATCTGGTGATCTATAGAATGATTGTTTGCCAGACATAATCCTGCATTCTGTTAGCTTTAATATGAACCCTTCAGCGATTACATTTCACCCAGTTCCTCAATGTTCTCAAAACCCAAAACCTAGGCAACTGTTCCTGTTTCCTCTGTCTAGACTGGTTTCTCAACCGAAAAATAACACTGATTTGGTAATTGGGTCAAAGATTGCCAGACTAATCTAGCAAGGTTAAAGCAGCGCTGTGCACCTCTCGTTGCCATTAGGTGGCTGGATGTCAGAAGTAAATAATCTATTTGTCAGCTAATTGCCCCCTCACAGACAGCTTTCAAAATCAAAAGGGACAACATCCTTAGAACTGCTATGTGCACCAGCCGTTTGTCCGGCAATTCACCATGATGATTATCGTGTCTGTTTGATTTGAATGTGTGCTACTGAAATGTTTTACAATTTAGTCATTTAGCGGACGCTTGTTTTTGTCAAAAGGTTAGTGCTGTAAAGAAGAAGTAAAATAATAAAAATATGAAAGTTAAGGCAACACATCGAGGTGGTGGCAATGGACCAATTTAAAAAGATGGGCTTTCAGGTGTTTTTTGAAGATTGGTGGAGACTGCTATCCTAGCCTCCAAGGGAAACCAATGAGGTGCTATGTGTTGACATCTTAAAATGGAATCCAGTTTAGAATGCGAAAACGCTGGGCAACACACCACATGACATCTATTTCCAATCAGAGCTGACTAAATATTATGCTTGGACTCTGAACATATCAGACTCCCAATCAGATCGGAGTTGTCGTTCTGTACTTAATTGAGGAGTGTTGCATATATACTCCTGGGGGGGGGGGGGTTTAAGCTTAAACTTGTGCATGTGAAATGCTTGGGACAGTCATACAATATGAGTCGTTTCATGTTTGGATGATCATTTTGAAAAGTAAGTGATCAATTGCATGAATGTTCAGTATGTTCACATAAAGCAGCAATACCATTGACAAATTATAATTTTATTATTTTGTGTTTTACGTGTTGAACCACAATAGGGCCACTACAAACACCCATGTATATGTTCCCTGGATGTCAAGGTTTGATTAGCTGACCTTCTTTGTTAATGTATCATAATGCTTTTGGCATTCTCTGACTGACAGGCGCTGAAATAATGAAAGTTAGACGAAGACTAGTTTAGAGAAAACAAAGGAATTAACAAGTCCTTACCTAAATATGTAGCGTTGATGTCATTCAACCCAGTGTTTTCTTAACTACTCAGGCCTGGGAGACTTATAGACTCTCCTGGGTATCTACAAAAGAATGAGGCATGAAACCGGGTGAACAAGAAAACAACTGCAAGTAATAATGTATATTATTCCAGTGGTCAAAATCACACAGCGATAATGCGTGACAAGAGGTTTTTCTGTGAAGAACATGAAACGGTCGTAAATTCAGTTCATCATGGTGGAATTGATAATTAAACAATTTAATTATTTTCAAATATGCCATCATTGTAGGGCCTACATTTCCTTTATTTCTTTTATTTTTTGGGGGGGAGGGTTGCTTTATCTTAGACGCAAGAAAACATACAATTCATTACTAGATACTGTGTTTGACCTGTATGGAACTAACCTTTAGGTTTTCACAGACTGTTGTTATTGTGGAATGTTTGTGGTGTTACCTGGTCTAGACACTGGATTAAACTGTGTGAGGGTACATTTGTGTCCCAAATTGCACCCTATTCCCTATGTACAGCAGTGCATGGGCCCAGGTAAGACATAGTGCTCTATATAGAGAATAGAGTGCCGTTTGGAAAGCACACATGTATTAATAGGAGATGGCAAATCCAAGTCTGCGCGAGTGGGTTGACTGGTTCCTGGTCAGGTGAAGCACCCCAGAAAAGCTGCTTGTACAATTACCCACTAACTAACCAGATGACAGAGGGAACTAAAGCGGCAGACATTGAACCTTTGCTTCAACACTTCTGTAATTTATAAAATAGTAAAGTGGTTTGCCAAGATGGTGAAGGAGTTTGAAGTTTACAATTTTTCTCTCATGGGCTTTACTGAAATATAGTGTTGTGCAAATCAAATTTATTAAAGTTATTTACGTGGATAGAAAACATATTTATAAAATATATATTTCATATTCATGTATTTACATACACATATATATATATATATATATATATGTAAATACATTAATATAAAATATATTCATTATCCTTTTTACTATCCACTATTACAAATATATATATATATATATATATATATATATATGAAAACACTAGGTAACCAAATAAATGGCCTTAGTTAGACTTTCAGGTGAAACTTTTGCACAATACTGTACATATTTACACTTAGAAAAGACATATTGGTTAAGATTAATGTAATTTGATATAGATTTCATTTCTCTTTAACATCCATTTCTTATGTGAATATGTTTCACCTGGTAGCCATGATGTAAATTACATTAAAATACTTTACTTTCTTTCAAGTAAGTCATTATGACATTGTCTGAAAGACTTCAAGCTGGGAGCTTATAATGTCAACACAACGTCACTCTGTGATAACCTCAAGTACAGGAGTATTAAGTCTACAGTACAGCTCTCGGTTCTAAAAGCCCATCAGAACTAATCGCTAACCAGTATGTATATACAAAGCCTTTGAAAGGTACTCAGACCCCCCCCACTTTCCCCAGATTTTGTTAGAATTGATTAAATACCTTTTTGCCAATAATCTACACTCAAAATCCCATAGCAAAACGTTTTTACAAATGTATGCCAATTTCATAAAAATAATGTTCCACTAGCACAGTGCAGTGCTCCCGTTACACTGCCAGAGCTCACCTACGGGACATCTAAAGAGGTCAAAGACACTGGGTTAGAGCATGTAGTGAACGGTACACTTGGAGTGTGGTAGTGTTACTGCATTCCCCTTCGCACTTCTCGTAGACACAAAACAAGGAGAACGACGGTATAACTTGAACCCGGCAACAGGTCACAGGAACAACAAGCGAAGACAGCGGATATTGTGACGTCCTGAGTAGCACTAATAATGGATCGCTTTGGCAACCAGCGTTGACAACCACGGACACCCAGAGCTGCCGCTGTACCGGATGTGGAGACGGACACTCTGAGGTACCTGCAAGCGGCTCCGTGCCCCGGCACGATCTCACACTGGCCCCCGTTCTGGCAGTAGCCAGGCTGCAGGGCGCAGATGCTCTGACAGGGCAGGCCGTCTCGTGCCACGTAGCCCGGGTCACACACACACTCGGCCTCCCGGGACCAGCGGATCGCCACGCAGCGAGAAAAGTCATTGCAGGCCAGAAATTTGCAGGGATCGGCTTGGTCAGCTGTTCAAAAAGCAACGAGGGATTGCTGGATTAGTAATCATGAAAATGGCCAAATCAAGCACCTACCTTTTTAAGCCCCTCCTCCTCTCAGGGAGATTGTAACGGAGTGCCCTTGGCTGCTCATGCCTGCACTAAATTATGGGGTCAAATATCGAGGTCAAATATCGAGGTCAAATATCGAGGTCCCAGACAAAGAACACAAGTGCATTTCAGTCTACATTAAAGTCGGACTGGGAGTAGTATTCCACATGCAGGATATGTTATGTTACTGCGCCACTTTATATATATATATATATATGTATATATACTGCAAAATCGGTTTCACCATCCGCACACATACTGATTGCCCATACTGTGAGTTGGGATACGTGAGCAGTAACTATCAACGAGTGAACGACAGGCCCAAGGGGGGTGGGGGGTTTCATCTCATACCAGGTTTTATGTCCAGAGAGTGACTGTCGATCTCAATGTTGAGCCGCATGGCCGCAGCGCTGCAGAAGTCTTCCAGGACACCGTGGACGGCCTGGGTCACGTTGTACGGCACAGACCTGGTGAACTTCACCTTGCTGTTCACCACAACGCTGCCGTTCCTGAAGTTCAGGATCTCCAACTTCTTGAATCCCGTTAGATTGGACTGCAGGTACGGCAGCAGCTGCACAGAGACCCAGACCCAAGCCAGAAGCGACGGTTAAAAGTACACAGGGTAAATCCTCTACCGGTAAATACATGTCGATCTGGTTCACGTTTTCCCTCTTGGACATGAAAAGCATTGATTTTGGCCTTCGTTTTAATAATAGTTACATTCTACCACTGTCCTTATTTACTCTGTGGTAGTTTAAAGAGTTCTACCCCCTAAAGCAGTAATTGTACCCTACTGAGTGGACAGTATTTCTGTTGTGAGTCTTAAAAAAAAAAAAAAAAGAAGAAGTAATTTGTAACAAGATCATTTAGAGAGCCGTATACCATATACCAGTATTTACCAGGTTCCTGCACAGTACCTAGTCAAATGTCAAATGTATGCTCTGTATTTAAAAATTAAATGTGTTCATTATAGTATTTGGCGGCCCATGTTTATTTATTATTTGCAATATTTAGGATAACTTATAACTTATTTATAAGATATTGTAATGCATGTGTTCCCAGTCAAACCGTATGTATTTTATTCACGCATGGGGGAAAATTATAAATATTATAAAAAATCATATACAATATTTATTTATATATATATATATATACTATAAATGCATTCGTTGTTATAATTATATGTATCACAGTATATATCCCTTGCTTTACTACTTGTTATATTCCAATTTGCTTTTTTACTAAGTTAGCATTCTGGGTTTGAAAAAAGGGCCCTTAAAGCATTTCACTGCTGTTAATGATGCCCCCTAACAAGTAAAGTTTTGTCATCACAAAGTAGACGGTGGATAAACCCTACACCCCACCCCATCACGTTTTATCTAAGGCTACCCGCAAGTGAATGATAATCTGAGTTCACTATCTAAATACGCACCGCATAAAGACTAACTTGCTACGCACCTCAAAGAGTCTGACCAATAAGGACAGTCGGACCAAACCATTTACTATTCAGTCCGACTCACGAGTCAAACACCACCAGTGTGTCCAGGCTGGACGGCCCGTATCATAACGCACGTTTGCTCACTTTCACTCTCCTTTGCTCCTCTCATGTATTCACCTTGAAGTAAGAGGCCTGGGAATCTCTACCAGTACCTTCCCTCTGAATCATCGAAAT
The DNA here is from genome assembly GCA_016801125.1 of Novumbra hubbsi. Taxonomy (NCBI): domain Eukaryota; kingdom Metazoa; phylum Chordata; class Actinopteri; order Esociformes; family Umbridae; genus Novumbra; species Novumbra hubbsi. The sequence continues at coordinate 20,168 of JACXGK010003976.1, read as the reverse complement.
CCTGACATGGATTCTGAGCACTGACAAGAGAAGACAGGTAGAAATAAACCTTGCCATCCTTTAAAATGGAAATATTGAATTCCTTTAGAACTGGTACTGACAGGAAGCACATTGAACAGTGTTTTGGTCTTTAGGGGGCAAAATGCACTGCGAGTCACAGCTGTGATGCAGGCAGAGAGTCGGCTATTGCAGTCAGAACGAGAATCTTTTCATTCATTGCTTTTTGTCAAAGTTACTAAAAGCGTTACCATTTTAGGCCCACAGAGAAAAGTGAGCCTACTCGCTACAATGATGTGTTAAGTAGGCACAGATTTTGAGTGAAGTGCCAAATCTTTAGTAATTCATATCCTCACGGGTGAAAACACTTCAGTGGGGGCCCACTTGCATAGCTAGGAATCTGAGTCAAATTGAAACAACATCTAACCACTTTATTTCTCAGCGTCCCATGGAGAAGAACATAATTAGCTACAGTGCTTCAGTAAAATAAAACACTTATTTGTTTTGTAGCGCAAATAGAAACTATACGCATAATGGATACATAATGTACACACTGTATGCACACACAGAACACACAAATAAATTGAAATATTAGTTTGTTGTTGAAGAATACAACCATGTTCATGTAAAAAAAAATGTACAACAAACTTTTTTTAAGGCTGTGTGTGTACGTGGTCCATTAGTCCAGTTCAGCTATTAAGCAGTCCAATGGCTTATTTATATATAAAATTGCATCTCAGGTGGCATTTGATGGTCCATGACATGTCCTGTGTCCCTGGAAAGGAACTTAAATGTGCCAGCCTTGTCTACTGTCGCTCCATTGACGTTAGAGGAAAGGTTGTTGTCCTGGCAACATCAGGTTTGTTTGCATACCGCCTGCCTGAATGAAATACCAAATGGACAGAGTTCTCAGACATTTCTCTTCTACAGGTGCGTTGAGGCTGTGTGACAATATGGAAAGACCTGTTGATCTGTTCTGGTAGTAGGCAAATAGGTGTCTTCCACAGATGTGGGCCACGATAAACCTTTCAAAGCAACTCATGATCACAGGGTTGACTGCAATAATCATTAGGATACTTTGAGTACTTGGTTGATGGTGGATTTCCTTGAAACGAGTGGAACCCGTTGAAGGGGTCCGTGAACGTTGTTTCCTCATCTGGTTGGCACCATCTGTGAGGAAACACGCGGGTACCATCTGGGCCGGAAGCTTGGTTAGTTTTCCCAACATTCAGTGCCCCTCGCATTATCCTTAGAGAGGCCACTTGTTTTCTGGAAAGCAAGATCCTCCTTGTTCGACTCAACGTACTCCAACTGGAAGGGATCGTAGAACGTGTTGAGCTTGTCTGGACAGGAGACGTCGTTTGGCCTTGTGTTGTAGGATCTGCCCATGTGATCCCTAATTGCTGTTAGGACATGCAATGAAGAAAGTAAGGAGATCAACACAGTGAGGTGAATATAGGTTCCTCTTTGTGATTGTAGCCTCACTCTGGGTATACAAAGCGTATTGTCCGTCTGTCGGCCAACAGGAAATGTAATGTTCCCCTTCATGATACTCCTCCAGCAACATCAACATCTTTGTTTGGTCTGGTCTCCAGTCACAGGTAGGATTGTTGCACCAACATCTTGAGCAAATATACTGTATATACACACGGCTCCAAAACAATTCGGGAACACTTAAATAACACATGGGGTCACAATTAAGGCCTTACTCTTTACTGTACATTGTGTAATTCTTTGAATGACAAAATGACATAACAACGGTCAGTGAAAACCAAAATCCCAAACCAATTGAGGGCTGGTTGTAAGTTGGAAATCAAAGCAAACAATTGAAAACATGGCTGTTTCAACTTGCGTGAATTTCATCAAGGCACCTCATAATGTGACTCAGGAGTGTGTATGGCCCCCACGTGCCTGTATGCACTCTTAACAGCATCTTAACGTGCTGCATGTATTTGTGTACGTATAAATGTATATGTATATCGTTTTTAAAACAAATAAAATGTGGGAAATTAAAAAAACCACCACTTTTGCAGTGCCACCGTCTCCACGGTGTCCTGGCAAAATGTCTGTGCCCTCGTCACATCCTTTGTGCCCTCGCGTCTACTGTCATGGCCACCCAATCATCACCACCTCCTAATTGGCCTCGTTCTTCCCTTCTCCACCACATCCTAATTAAAAAGCTATTCGTTAATTGCTATAGGTACTTAAGGTCTCCAATCATTGCATGCACCGACAGTCTCTTCTTCAGAGCGTCGGCTGAAGTGACTCATGTAAATGTACATCAATGTAACCATTATGGCTCCATCATGCATTTATCTAGACACAAGCACATGCACATGCTAACAATGAACTGGCATTTACAATCCGTTCGCTCTTCAGGGTGGCCCATTGTCGCTTCAATTTACAAACAGTGTAATTTTAAAGCCCGAACATGCTGCTTTATCAGAGTATCCAGATGCGGCAAAGAGAGGTCACCAGAAATGCTTTTAGTGACAAGGCTATTGGGTCAATGACATACGGCAATTAAATGGATGTGAGGCAAATTAGTTTGCTCATGTTGATAAGTGAATCGATTCAATCGAAGCGGTCTGTTGACAACAAAACTAAGCAGTAAAGGAAACTAGAAAAGAGAGAATTCCTTACTGACATGTCAAGATCAGCAGAGAGGTGAGGCAAGGTTAGCTATCCCAAATGTGCTGGACTTTACAACACCTTTCTTTCAGTAATAAGGACCTGAACAACAACATAGTGTTCCGTATGTTGCTTGTCTATTTAGCCTAAATAGTCAAAGACAGATTGTGTCATTTCTGGCCTAATTCCTATGCTTTCTTCTCTCACTAGTTTGTTGGTTATCTTTTTCTTTAAATTGCATGACATTGGGTTCAGTTACCTGATGCTTCTTTAACAAAAGAGCTGTCATTCTCATCTCTTCAAGAACATGATTTAATACTCACTCACCAGTTGCACAAAGGTGTTCTCCAGGGATCTGTACTCAGAGGAGCTCTTGTTGAAGAGGTCATCTGAGAACCTCATGTTGGTTACCCGTAGGCTGAAGAACACCACCAGCTCTCTTCCCTTACTGGCCGTGGTCATGGAGGGAGTGGTTAGATATCTCAGCGGTGGCGATGCAGTGGTCTCAAATGGGTGCTCCTCAGTAGCCGATGGATATCCACTTGCCTCTGGAAGGTCAATGGGCTCTGTGCTCACCAGGTCCATTTTATAGAGTTCGTCAGCAAGGTCTTGCACACTGATGTCCTTAGGTTCTGAGACATCCATGACTTCCTCTTTAGACTCTTCTTCGTCAATAACAGTCACATCGGGTTCTTCAACATCCCCCTCCATAGGCTCTAACTCTGAAGGTGACCCTTGGACATTTACCTCAGACACAGTGTCAGAATCTCCAGGTGGTTTGGGTATAGAATCTGGGATTAGTTGTGCGGTCTCTGCTATCCCCTGTTCACTCCCAACTGGCGATAGAGTAGATTCTCTGTCCCCTGATGTGTTTTAAAATAGGAGAATAATTTTTAAATAGGTCACAAACCATTACCAAAAAGTTTGTTTTACCAATAAAGAAAATGTCTGCCATGTCCAAAACCAAATATAAAATTGATATTGAATGTGGAATTATACGGTTCCAGACATGCCCTTTATTACTGCCAGGTTTTTTTGTTTATTAATAATATTTGTCAGATTTATTTCCCCCAAAAATATGTATGCATCAATTGATAAATGAATCTCTTAGTGATGTATGCATTGGTAAATAATGAATTCTCCAAAGCCTTTTGTTTACTGCACATGAAATAAAAAATGCAACATTAATGTCATCAGCAGGCAGCAGAGCACTCAGTCCATTAATGCATCTCCTCCGTGTGACTGTAATTATCAGCTGTAATGCAACGTCGCACCTCTATTGTTCAAATGTATTGCTTTAAATTTTTCATGAAATCTGTCCTTTACTGGACAGAGATAATTATCATTAATTTTTTCTAGCGTCTGTCCTTTACAGGGCTGAAATTGTTTTAATAATTTGAACTGCTCACCTGTTTCTTCCACAGCATCAACAGCTTCCTCAGGGTAAATATCCTCATACCCTGGGTATTCAGGCAGCAGTTCCTCAAGGTCTTCCTCAAATGACTGGTCTTCTTTTGGCACAACATTGTCTTCTTCAAAAGGCTCAGTTTCGTCTCTAAAGAGAGTGCCCTCAACAGAATCCACAGATTGGATAATTTTAATTTCTTCTGCTAATGTTTCGGTAACATCTTCCTCAAGTTCTGTTTCCTGAACATCCTCTTTAGCTTCCACAATAATCTCTTTCCCAGGTTTTGGTTCGACAACAACCTCTTTTTCAAGTTGTGTTTTGTCTACTGACTCTTCTGGTTCGGAGTACTCAAGTACTTCTTCATCAGTTTCTGATTTCTCAACTAGATCTTTTTCATGTTTTGAGACCTCAGCTACTTCGTCAATAGGCTCTGCCCCCTCAACTATCTCTTTTTTATTTTCTGAGGCATCAATATCCTCTTTCCCAGGTTCGGCTTTCTCAACTATCCCTTCTTCAGGTGCAGAGACCCCAATTACCTCTTCTTCAAGCTCTGAGACCTTCGCTTTCTCATCCTTATGATCTGAGACTTGAACTACCTCTTCCTCGGGTTCCACAACTGCTTCTTTTTCATGTTCAAATACCTCAACTACCTCTTCTTTAGGTTCTGGTTCTTTAACAATCTCATCCTCAGGTACCAAGACCTTTAATATCTCTCTTTCAGGTTCGAAGACTTCAATAACCTCATTTTTAGGTTTGTCTATCTCAACTAACCCCTCCCCAGGTTTGAGTTCAACTTCCTCCTCATTAGGCTTGTGTTCCTCAACATCTTTTTCCTCATGCTCTCCTTCCACAACTACCTCTTCATCAAGTTTGGGTTCCTTTTCCTCAGTATCCAGACCCTCAACTACCTCTCCCTCACGTTCCAAAATATCAAATTCCTCTTCCTTAGATTCTGGTTTGCCAACAAACTCTTGCTCAGGTCCCAAAATCTCAACTACCCCTTCATTAGGTTCCAAGACCTTAACTACCCCATCCTCAGGTTCCAAGACATCAACTACCTCTTGGTCAAATTCTGATTCCTGAAATACTTCTTGCTCAGTTTCAAACAACTTAACACCTTCGTCTGTAGTTTCTGTTTCCCGCTCTTCCTCAGATTCAGTTTTTTCAGTTACCTTTTCCTCAGGTGCTAATACCTCAACCACATTCTGTTCTGGTGCCTTTACTATCTCTTCCTTAGGTTCCAAGACATCTGCATCTTCTTCAGGTTTCTCAACGGTCCCTTCTTCAGGTTCAATGACCTCAACTACCTCACGCTCTGGTTCTGAGACCACCACTACCTCTTCCTCAGGTTTAGATATATTAGTCTCTGAAAACTCAGCTACATATTCCTTAGGTTCTGGTTCCTCATCTACTTCTCCCTCAGGCTTTGTTTCCTCAACTTCCGCTTTTTTTGGTTCCAAGACATCAACTACCCCTTTCTCAAATTCTGAGACCATAACTATCTCCTTGTCAGTTTCTGGTTCCACAAATATTTCTTTCTCAGGTTCTTGTTCCTCAACTAACACCTCATGTTCTGGACCTTCAAATGTTTCTTTGCCAACTACAACATGTTGTAGTTGATAAATATCCTCCTTCACCTCATTGTCCCCTAAAGCTTTAGTGGCAGGCTGATCTGTGATGGCCGAGAGGGTCGTCACAGGTAACACAGTATCAAATGCCTCTTCCTTAGTGGCTGTTGTGAGAAGAATCTGAGTGGTGGGAGTAGGCTTTGCCTCCACCTCAACAACAGCCTCATCCTCTGATATCCAGTTAGGAGGGAGTTCAGTTGGACTGTCTGTTTCTGTACTTTCATTTTTAGGAGTGGAGGTAATATCCAAATCCTCGGGGGGTAAGACAGGGTACCCATTAGTCGGGACTGAATTCCCAAAAGGAGGCTCTGGGTATTCCTCTGGAATGCTAGGCTCTGCAGCAGAGTCCTCAGGAGGAGGAGTTGGGAAATAGTGTCTTACAAGCTCACCAGTTCCTTTATCAATGGCATGGATGGTTTCAATCATATGTGTAATAAACTGAACCTCTTCTGGTTCAAATGTTGCTTCTGACTCACTCTCATCGCTGTCCACGGGTTCATCGATAGTATCTTCGTAGGTGAGGGGTACATCACCTTTCTCTGGTAGTGCCTTTTCTTCATCCTCTGGAATATCTTGAGTAGGGTCTTGTAGGGTGACAAGAGCCTTATCTTTGTCCACAGATCCAAGTGGAACATCCAGACGTGGCTTCTCCACAGCAATCTCTGGCTCATTTGTGACTATTTCCATGTTGTTGTGTAGAGCTGGGTCACTGAACTGAAAAAGACAACAAAAACATCACATTGACACATAAATCCAAGGTTTGATATTTTACTAATGGCAGTCTAGATTAATAAATACAATACTTGCATCTTCAACCACTTCCTCAACAGCTTCCTTGGCAGGTTTAGTAGTTAGTGGAATCCATTTTACTGTAGAACAAGGTTCAAAACAATAGGAAATTATGTCATCCACAAATACAACATACACGTTATAAGTTATTCACTCAAATTCAGGTACCTGGTTCAAAGTTTAAGGACTGTAGATCCACTGGCAGAGAGGCCTCTTTACTTAAAGAGTTGGCCACCATTTCCCGCAGGCTGGACACAGCTGTATCTGGAGTCCCCGTGGCATTCTCTGATGTGTCTGGTGAAATTGTCTCAAAGACCAGAGAATAGTGCACAGTCACTCCCCCGGGTCTGAAAGAGCACAGCATTGTGTAAGAGAGAAGCGTTGTGCGCATTGCCGGTTGTAGCCATTTGTGAGCCCGAAGCAAACTACATGTTGTTCTACACATTTGTATAAAAACTTTAGGCAATTGAAAATGCATCAACAACAAACAGAAAAAAAGCCTTCAACTGCCAGGTATTAGATTTGGAGAGTTTAAACACAAATTGAGAAATAGCATATTTGGAATGCAGAGCATGAAAACATCTCACTTTTTTTCCCTGACGAATTTAACGACACAATCAAAAACGTATCAATATTCAGCTCTGTCTTAGAGAAGCCGGAGGGTAAACAGATTAGTTAAATGGAATTTTGATTAGGATGGTAATGACACATCAATGGGCGCATTTCTTCCCTTTTTGTTTCTGTCAATAGTGGCGTGCAGGCAAAGGTCGAATGAGCTGTGAATCCTTTATCGGATTAGTGGAACGGGCTCAAGCCACTGACTGGCATGACTGTTATTGCGGTTGGCAGCAGCGCCCACCACAGGGCACGCAAATTAGGCAATTATTCCATTCACACAGGGCTTTATATTGAACTGCTTACTTTCCTTCCATCTTTAGACGAGGAAGCCGGCAGCATTAATAGCCTGTCAGAAATAATTAAATAACCATATTGCCAATGTTAACCCTCATCGAGCCACAGAGGGGAAATAAAATACGGGTCCAGTTTCTGCTGATGCCGATCCTAATACCTTAACAGTATCCCTTGTTGATTTATTGACCCATCAGCGCGGCTGAAAAAGCGGAGTAATTACAGAGTTGCCGTTTGTTGAGGTTATCTGATTCTTTTCTCTTTGGGCCCGGTGTTACAGTCGAGGCAGAAACACACAGAGCAAAGCAGGAGACTAGTAGGGACGAGCACAGACAGACAGAACCAGCGGCTACCACTCAAGATGGCTCCCATCACAGGGATTCAATTACCCGTCACTCTCCAGGGACTCGCTTGGATTAGAGGAAGGGAGTAAAAGAGGCCATTAGTATATTATTTAATCTGAAAAGGAAATGGGACCTTCTTTTGTTGCTTGGTTAACATGGTGATTAAACCAGCGCTTTTCTTTTGCATTGTACATAAAAACATAATGAAATTTAATGTTACAACACAGCTGTGGGAATATTTTTGTATGCATATGGATCACAGTAACAACGCATCAGGTTCTTATTAATCAGCATGCTGTAGTATGACAGAATGGCTTTGCTTGAACAAGAAAGAATTCATTTCATGAAGATGAAATCCAGAATCCATGCCAAGTCAACCTTTTTTTAAAGTCTGATTAAATGATTTTCTAAGAGCAGTAAGAGGCAATTTACAGGAAGGGTTGGTCGCACTGAATATATTTATTTTATTTTCTCATCAATATTTTGGAACAAAGAACTAAAATCATCAGATTTGCTAATTTCTGCCACAGACGTACCTGATTCCCAAAACACTGATCTCTTTAAAACCTGGGAGTTTGTCAAAAACATGTAGCATCTGTGGAAAAAGATGGACTATGTTAGACTTAAAGCTCATAGAAACACATACCTCTCCAGTAAATACAGCAGTCCTACAGAGGTACATCCAATATGTATTACTAGTTACGCATTTTATGTAATCTGAGGAAATGTTAATTACTGTAAATCAGTGCAGAAGAGTGTATAAATGGGACAATTAGCCATTGATATCTATTTTTCGTCAATGACATTTAAAACACTTGTGACATAATCTTCTCTGATGGAGCTTTGAGAGTCTATTGGGGGAATCCAGACACCCTCTCCAAAAGAGCTTAAACAGCTATAACTTCCATGGAAGTTGAAATGGATTGTTAAGTGCTATGACTGGTTTATTGATTTACAGGTTTAAAGAGTAACGTGCTACATCCCCATTCTCCAACCAGACATATGCATTTACAGTGTTTGTCTTTTCCACCTACGTCACATCAATGTGAGAACATGTGCAAGTGCATTCTTTGGGAGACGGGTGGAGATTTGGAACTACATAGGATAGAAATACAGCCCTGACGGTCCGAGCGTAAATCAGTAATCTGCTTTATGCTGTCTCTGCCCCTGACTCGTGAACCTGTGGCATTCTGTAATCCTCTTTACTTTGAACCCCTTCAGAGGGCACCTGTAGGAACATGCCATAGAACATTTCACAACATTGGATGCCTACCTGCCAGTTTAGGGTTACACAGATCATTTCATGACTTCATTTCCATTGCAATACTTTTGATGGGACTCTGTGCTGTCATTATTTATCAAATGCACAACAAATCAGTGTCATTCTGAGCCATAGAATTCTTATGACATGGCACAGGTCATCTATGCAGTAGTATTAAGTAAACAAATATAAAGCACTTTTTTATAGAAATTTCTCATTGCATTGTTTTTGTTCATACTTTGAATTAAAGAAAATGATATGTGACTACGTAGCATACACTTTGTACTCAGTGAATGTGCATACATTCTAAAATATACAAATAAAAGGGTGGATTAGGGCTGCAATCAACAAAGATATTACCAAACAGATGTGTCTCCAGGCTATGTCTTTATCTTACCCGGTCCCTCAAAGATATCCTTAAACAGATGTGTCTCCAGGCTATGTCTTTATCTTACCCGGTCCCTCAAAGATATCCTTAAACAGATGTGTCTCCAGGCTATGTCTTTATCTTACCTGGTCTTGCAGGTGATGAGAAAGGTCCGTGTACTGGGGGGAGTCGGGGTCATCCAGTAATTCCCTGTAACCTGGGTCCACCAGATCAATGCTGAACTCTACTATCTCATCCACCAGGTTCTCCGGGACCACATTCGGTAGCTCAGAGTCCTACAAACAGAAGAATACAAAAGAGCCCTAATTCACTAATCACAAAAGACTACTAAAACCGTTGAGGACAGCCTGAGCCTGACCAAAAACGAATGGAAAGTTGTTTTTTTCCCCGGTGCAAAACATTATGCCACGACTGGTGCCGATGAATAGATCCCATTATTTAAATAATGTATTTCACTTGTATTACTTGACAATGTGGTTGTCTAAAGAGAGGAAGACACCTGCTGAACAAACACAAGCATTCTGTCTGTCAGCTTTTCCATCAGTCTGCAAGCTGTTAGCAGTCCAAGGCCAAAATGTGTTTTGTTTACCTTCTCAGCAGCGGTTTCTGTTTCAAGTGTACCCTTGGGTGTTTCGGGGTCCTTGGCTTCGCTGGTCACCGGAGCAGGTGGTTCTGGGACAGAGGTCCGGGCCTCCTCAGAACCTGATAGGTTCATTAAAATGTTATTATACTGTGTACTGGATTTCATTTGCCATGGATGCATTTTGATTCAGTTCCTTGAAATGTTTCAATGCAGGATGCTGATGCGTAGCTGAAAACTTGATACAGTGCGTTGACAACCTGAAATAGTGTGTTGACAACTTCGTGACATTGTCTTGCTTGTCATACCTGCAATTTCAGTGACCACAGGAGCAGCTATGGTTGTGACAGCTATTCCTCTTCGGGTGACAAAGGAGGAAATAAGAAACGTTAATGTTTGAGTCATTATATGTGTTTTCAAATCTATTCATCAGAATGTTCCTCGTTTTCCTAACAATTGCAGCAAGTTAAAGACAAATGAAAAGCTGGTCACAGTGGCCTATGTACTTGTTGTGCATATGTATACAGTTCTTATTTTGTGCTGGAAAAATTAAGAACTAACGTCATGATTGACTTTAATCTTATTTCCCGTTTAAAAGTCTTTGCTGCTACTGCCTACAGCATAATCAACGCCATCTTAATACAGTGTATTCCAATAAAGAGCTGCGGAATACAAGTCTAATTTCTAGTTAACTACTATTTAGGCCCCATCTCACGTGGCTTCATTATCATAATTTCAGGGGAAGTTGCCATTATCCAGTGTATGTATAATATCCGAAGACGCGTGGATGATTCATTCATGTCTCGGGAGCCACTCCACCCGTTAGTATGCATAATCAGGACAAATTTGTTATTTTTTTAACCAAGGGATTATTTACAGATTATCACGTATAATCCTAGTCAATAGGAAAAATGTAATCGTTTGAGTTTTTTTCGACTTTTCCTGCACTCTCTTGCTGGGCACAAATATAAATGAACCGTATAACCGATTTTGCGTTCAAAAATATATGATACATTCGTTTTTCTAAAATGGGTCTCTACATGTTCTCCTTAAAAAAAAATGCCAAAACGAGAATACTATATCAATATTTATCGGTGTAAATAATTTCTGGAAAATGTATAAGCATTTGCCGCGCAGAAATATCTACGAGAAAGCTGTTTCCGGTAATCGGTTTGGTTTACAAAACTGTAGCTCAATTTAGCTAATATATACACAATACTACAAGTTAAAACAAGTTGTATTGGCTGCTGGTAAACCGACGCAAAGTCTGAATCGGCACCATTATGGATGGACTAAACGGAACACTCCTTTCTGTAAGTAAGGCATGTAAGCTATTTGGATAATTCTGTCCTAAATCCCGATATGTGGGAGACATTTTAATTATTACTACTACGGAACATTTGCACGATTCGGATCGGCCATGTCAGTTATTTTCCCTGACTAGAGTTTCGAACAACCTTTGTTGTTACACGTATAACATAACTACTGATACAATGCTCGAGAACATACACAGACCTATATCAAAACACCGTGGCCTTGAAAAAAAACTACAACTGAAATAATTTACGAAACAAATGTCTCTATCAATTAGGATCAACCTAGATAGGCCCCAGGTCAAAAAAATTGCAATATTTTCCTTTAAAAGGGCCCCCATATGTGTGAGAAAGCAACACCCCTTGACAGCCATCCGTCGAGATCTGCTATCAGCAGACAGCAGGCCTTACCCAGTCGAAGGCTTCTTATCCCGCAGGTTCATCCTCTGTGAGAGCAGAATCACAATCGTAGCATGAGTCACACCACGCCATCTTAACTCAAACCAAGAAAACCTAACACTTCAAGACTACAAGACTGAATCGTGCTCTTGGGATGGCCTTCTGCAAATAGATACGCATTTTATACCCTCTTTGAGATGTAAATTAAGTGTGGTAATGGGAGAAGGATTATCCTTTCCCTGTTTTCTCAAGAGTCTGATTTGTAATTAAATGTCAACAGCTTTAAATAAAGGGGAAAGACAGAAGTTTAAACTCGCTCAACAACTGTCTTTCTGTATGGCTCTGGCGAAAGTAACAATGCTATTGTTTCTTAAGAAGAACGTATCATAACTTTAATTGGATATTGCCATTTGTTTTGGTGTTGATAGCTCTTTCGAGTTGTTCCCCACACATAAGGCAGAATAATGAGAAAATATAAAATTTGACAGTACAAATTATTTTCCAATGTGTTCTTTGCTTTAAGAAAAGACATGTAATTGCGGGGCTCACAGTCGTAAAACACAAGTGAAGGTGACATGCTGTTGGTTTCTCACCCCGTACACCATACTCAGATGCTCTTCTGAGTTACTGAAGTTCCCGGCCAGGTCAGAGAGACACAGGGATTCGTGTCGACAAGTGTGAACCCATGCCGTGTACTCTGTAGTTCCAGGGATCCGGTCAAAGAAGATCCGGAAGGCCTCCCACACTGCCTCCTGACAAACTGAACAGAGGGAACATATGGTGGAGTTATTTCAAAGCACAAATTTCCAGATGAATTCCATAGGATTCACAGATTGACTATTTGTTATGATGAATTTTAATTTAGTGATGCTGCGAGTCAGACTTTGGTGATGCTGCAACTCAGACTTTAGTGATGCAGTGAGTCAGTCTTTAGTGATGCAGTGAGTCAGACTTTAGTGATGCAGCGAGTCAGACTTTAGTGATGCTGCAAGTCAGACTTTGGCGATGCTGCGAGTCAGACTTTAGTGATGCAGTGAGTCAGACTTCAGTGATGCTTTTTGTTGCAAATATAAAGATAAATAATCCTACAAAAAATATAAATTGCCTGCTTGGGAAATTGTAGATACAATCCAGCAATGAATTATCTTTATTTGCCATGGTTTTACTACATCACTTTCACTATGTGAACACCACTCTATTTAATTATGGACAAAAGTAACCAATTGGATACAATGGGTAATGAGCTTTATAATCACAGAACCCATCTGCAGTGTGCATCAGGTGAAATAAGCTGCATTGTTAAAAATGTATTCCGGAGATTTGCTTTAGCCATTCGGCTTGTTTGTGTCCTTGAGTCAGACCATTTGAGATTCTTAAAACAAGTCTATAATGTAGAATAGACACAAACACATATATATTGTATATTATACATATGTTCATGTATGGGCATAATAGTTAAGTTAGGGTAAGGTTATGTTTAGGGCTCAGATATAGGGAAGGTGGACTTCTGGGTTAGGTTTTGGTCTCCAGTACCCACAAGGATGAAAAAGAAATGTGTGTTACCACACATTACGAAGAACCAAGGATGGTCACATGTATTTCTGCTTATGTATTCACTTCATGTTTACACACGATTCCAGACTAATTTACTCCAAACATATTTCTTTGGTACATTTTGTTGTGCTCAATATGGTAAAAAGACCCACGGTTTCCAAATCTTTCACTTTCTACACTTAAAGAAATACATATCCAGTTGTAGGCGTTGCTACGGTGGCTTATTAGACATTTCTGACTTGTGCACACTATTCGTTTCTCCATTTAATTTGAATAGAGACTATGCAGGCCACATCCTAGACCAGGAAATTGGGCACTTTTACAAGTGCAAGAGTGCAGACGCTTAATATATCAGCTTGCAATTGCTAACAGAATACCATTCACATAATTCTGAAGATCCTCAGTTAATGAACAGACGACCCCCATACCTCTGAGTCTGTAGTAAGCTTGGTGACTGGCAATGACCTCATCAATGGTCTCCTGTGGACAGACTCTCACTCCAGACTGGAAGACAGCTGACCTCTTCGCACGGTACTTTTCCAAATCAGATAAGGCTTGGATATTAGAATCCTGTTGGGTCGTTCTCAGAAGTTCATCCAAGTGCGTGGAGTGGATTACTTCCGTTTCCGCTCTGATAACTCCCCTCTGCCAAAAAATTGGATAGTTTCTCTCTGAAAAGACAATAACAAGAAAATAGGCATTCAGACTATGATATTTTCAGATTTTTGTTTTTATTTTAACGTAAATATGTGTTAAGTTGTATATTTCCATCATGATGTTTTGAAATTATATTACGGTATGCTGTTGAATAAATGGTAACAATGCGGAAAAAATATCTATGGCTTTGATATGTAATACAATTAGATGTTTTGCATTTTATAGATGTGAGCATTGTGTTGTAATGGTGGGGGAGTGATTCATGATGGTCATCATCCGAGCCACTTATAAGCAGAGAGTAATGTTAACAGCATTAATATCAATATGAAGGGATCCTGGTAACATGGCCTTTTCAGATTTGTGCCTGTCTCCTAGGAAACAGAGATCACAGTTCTAATTTAGATGTTGTTTGTACATTTCCATGTCATGCAGACATGGAGGTGATCAATGGTTGAACATCACAAACACGCTGAAAATAATTCTTGCTTCATTAGCCTAATTGGATATTTCAAAATGATTAGCTAAAACAGTTGCAGATATGTTTTACTCATTGCTTTTGTCCATAGGCTAATGCAGGTATTAACAAGCTATTCTCTCGTTATGAAACCACATATTGAGTGTGTGCTAAGGATACAAGGATAAGGACATTTTTGGCTGATAACGAAAGCCGACACTCATATATATCAATCATCTGGTTTGGTTTCCGATAACGGTCTTTTGTCATTTCTGTACCTGTTTTCCCTGGCATAAAAAAATTGCATTGTCTGAATGATGAGTCAGTGGAGAATGTATGAATTAAACGATAAATACACATTTTCTTTCTATAATTGCTTGTTAAACAATGCCTAGATAGACAGTTATTAAATTATCTCTGTACGGTATTTTACTCTCAGAACTGCTTTACGTATGCCATGGTTGGTCTTTTGATAGGGAGCAATTTGCTAAAGAGCAATTTAAATTAGCTGTGTTGCCGAAGATCGTTAAGTGCTCTGACATAGTTTGCAGCCTTAAAAGCACTTAATTCTTCTAATCCATCAAATTTACGTTTTGTTTCACCAGCAAAATGTACCAGGTAGATCCATAATCTACCAGTCACTCCTTTTGCCTGTCATCCTATCCTTTTGCACCGTAAAACACAAAACAAATACGTACTGTGTGCTTCATAAAGACTAAGAAATTCAACAAAATGATTTTGAGTGACAAGTAACATGGTATATGGCTGCTTGATTTACAAAATGTCTTACTGAAGACTCGGTTGATCAGTTCATCCCTAATACGTACTCTTTAGATATCATTAAAAAAACACCATGACCTCTAAGTGTGGTTATCGGGTTTTGGTAGTTCTATGAGCAGGGCCATGTTGTACTGTATATGCACTCTAAATGGTATGTATTGTAAAATGTTGTAAACGTTGCTGTTTTACCTGAACCTTTCATCTGTGTCAACAGAATAGCTTTCGATAAGTCCCAATTACATCACCAAGTTGGTGCCAACT
Organism: Novumbra hubbsi; assembly: GCA_016801125.1. Lineage (NCBI taxonomy): Eukaryota > Metazoa > Chordata > Actinopteri > Esociformes > Umbridae > Novumbra > Novumbra hubbsi. The sequence goes on along the minus strand of JACXGK010003976.1, from coordinate 4,815 downwards.
TGTTATGCATTGAGTCTGACAACCATCAATGAGGGCTAAACCCGTATTGTAAGTTCTAATAAGTCAAGGGGCTCGTGACAAGTGTTGTGATGTTGCTCCCCTCCTGGGAAAGTGCATCACCATCGAGCTGGGAAGAGCTTTATAGGCGATACTATAGCCCTACAAGCTGTTATTTCGCCATTGTGCAACCGACAGTACAGTACTGTAATTTTTTCTACTTTCAATCAGTCCAATGCTAACTCTAACCATATCTGCCAAATACACAGCACAATAACTACTTACAAAAAAACATTTCGCTAACACTAAATTTAAATACAGTTCTACAAAAGCATATCGGCAAGTCCATGCGGAATACCAGTCGTGAAGGGAGAGCTTGGTTGGACCCAATCACCCTTAACGTAATCTTGAAGACTGCACTTGTAAAGCTCTGCACACAGGCCCAAGGCCATAGCTTGGCATTTTCTATACTATGGCACTGAAATTGTTTGTTCCCTGTATAAGAGCTTTCAAATGTTATTTTAATGCTGAGAAAACATCCCATAAAACAGACCCATGACTCGGACCATAGTTCAATATGATCCCCTTATGCTGTATTCGTGCAGTTACTCAATGGTAATATTTACTTGCAAAATGGTCTTGGGTACTGAATGAAAACCTATAATTACTGCCTGGGAAACCAACTCTCTTTGAGGCATGTTTTTTCTTTTCAGAAAGGTTTGGGCACTGGAATATTGGCAATAAAGACTGCATAAACAATGTTAAAGCCAGTTTGAACGAAGTACAGCCCCAGTCTAGTGCCCTTTTGACTCAAAAGGCTCATGTTTCCTTGAATTAAAATGGAACCCAAAGCTTACCTTTAATTCCAGCCGCTTGGAGAGCAGAGAAAAACTGGGCAAGAATAAGCAGCCCATATTTCCAAGGCATGATTAAACCGTTTCGTTTCCAGTTATCAGTGAAAGAACAAGTCCAGGTTCAGTTTTATCTCATTCGGAGCCCATGCGTGACAATGCTGTCCTCACGATCACTAAATATCTGGGCGTCAATAGATTCCAAATGGAGGTTGGTCATTTAGGTTCGGACTTGCGTTCCCCGGCAGATAATGAATATTTGACGGTGGTGCCTGACAGACATGGCTTGGAACTATGAGAGCAAACCGTGTCCAACACGGGATTGTGGATGTGCTCGAAGTGTGACAAGGCTGACCGTTAAAAAAGCCAGCACTGTTTCGGGAATAATCTGTTTATCTACTGCTCAGACATAATCCGTCTTTACCCCCGTGGGTCCCTCAGAACCGGTGTGATCCTGTTAGTGGCTTTCTTGATGGGAGCATCTGCCAAACAGGGGCCGGGGGGTCATCTTTGCCGATACACCTGTTCACCTCATCCTCTACACCCGCTTTTAGCTTCACCTAAGATGACCCCACCCCCCACCTGTAACTTTGTCACACACCTCCGTCACCCATATCCCCACTCTCCTTTAAAAGAATACCTGGCACCTGACCACAACAGCTTTCAGGACATCCGCCATGGGACAATGCACCCTTCCTCTGTGGGTAGTAACAGAACAGTGTGTCAGATGTTGCTGTGTCTCCTGCAGGGTTTGAAGAGGGGTGCTTTAATGGTGGATGTCAACCAGCACTCCGGTCAGGTGGCAGAACAGTTGCCAACGGTAGCGGTTATGTTTGTTTCTATCTGTGTTAACATGGCTTTTAGGCCTCTCAGGATAAATGCCTATGAACTGTGATCTGGGTACAAAAGATCACTACGGTCATTTTTTTTAAATGACCGCAGTAGAAAGCCAACAACTTAGAAACAACATAACTTAACACAAGTTAAGGTTTTGGAAAAAATTGTGGTTTGTATTCAACGGCTTGAAGCTTTGATAGGCTAACCGACCAAGCCACATACAGTTGGCATATGATGAACCCCTCCACACTTTTACTAACATTTTTCAGCAATCGTTAATTAACGATTAACGAGTAATTCCTAAAATACCAGGAAAATCGTTGTCTGAGCTTGTCAGACCATTCTCGTTCAACAGGATGTAGATGAGTGGTCAGGTCACCAAGGTGTTTTAACGGGCAATTGGTACACAATTGATAACCTTTAAAAACATGAAGATACATCAAAATATAAGGAGCCAAAGGTGCCCTGTCCTGTGTCCCTGCTATCAGTTCTAGTTTTCTTCCTCTCACACTATTTCTTCAGTTAACGATCATAGAATAAACAGTTGCTCTGATTACAATACTTCTCTTGGTGCCAGAAAAACCATAAAAAATAAAATTTCTATGGGTGTGAGTAGGGGTTGTTGATTAAGAATACATTTGCTAATCATTTTAAATGAAGATAGAATGTATAACGACAGATGTAGCCCATTAAATATCATAGAACATATAAAATGCTACATCTGCCGATGCCTCAATGCATTTTGGAATTTCTATGTTTTAAATGACCTCAAACACCAAAGAAGGGCTACCACAATTTAAAGCAGGTCACCATCTTGGTCAGTACTCAATTATAATACTTCATGTTTTATAATTCAGCACTTAATGTTTATCAAATGCCTAAACTGCATCTATATGCCAACTATTTGATCTTAACCATTTTCAGACTTCCTCCACTATTTGACATTTGATGAAGTACTTTGAAATCTGAATCATTAATATTCAGGCGCTGGATTCACTGACCTATTCTCAGAGGCATTACATAAAATGGAAATTATTCCTTAACAAAAGAAAGAGATAAGCAGGAATCTTTGAGATTGAAGCCATTTATACAAATCAAACTAAAATGACAGCTCTCTAAAAGTGTATTTCTGCTAAATATGCAGACTTTTCATACAACACTTTTTCAAAACAGTTGGGATGCAGTGTAAAATGTAATGGAAAAACAGAATGCAATGATGTACGAATTATACAACCCCAATATTCAATATAAAAAAAACATTTTAATTTCATTCCAGCAACACATTTCAAAAAGGTTGGGACAGATGCAACAGAAGACTGGACAAGTGGTGTAATGCTAAAAACTAAACCTGGTGGAATGTTGCACAACTAATTAGGTCATTTGGCAACCGTTCAGTAACATGATTAGGTATTAAAAGATAATTCCGGAGAGGATGAGTCTTTCACCCTGTGAAAGACTGTGTGGGCAAATAGTGCAATTTCAAAATAACCTTTCTCAACGTAAAATTGCAGTTTGGGGAGCTCATCATCTACGGAACATAATATCATTAAAAGATTCAGAGAATTGGAAGGAATGCATGGGACAAGGCCGAAAACAACAACTGGATAACCTTCATCTTCAGGCCCCCAGGCAACACTGCATTCTGTAGTGGAAAGCACTGCAAGGGGTCAGGAACACTACTGTAAGTCATTGTCTGGGAACAAAGTGTGTTGCTGGATCCACAAATCCAAATAAAACTCTACCATGCAAAGATGAAAACCTACCTAAACAAGATTCAGAAATGCTGCTGCCTTCTTTCGGCTCAAGCTAATTTAAGATGGACTGAGGCAAAGTGGAAAACCGTCCTGATTCTGTCAAATCAAAATGTTAAATTATTTTAAGTTAGGGTTTATTGGCATTTTATTCATAAAAACACTCCATATTCCCTGAGTCTCTATATTTTTTATGATGTTCTGTGTTCAATTACATACAGTACGTCCAAGACTGGGAGAGCAAATGCTAGACCAAAGTGTCTGAACATTATGTGTTTAAACGTCACTGGACTGCAGTGACTCACATTGACCCGGTTAACATTTCAACTCTACTAGCTCTGCCAAGTGAATACGGTGCCACAATCAGTGGACGGGTTGAATCACCGGATTCATCCGGTCAATTTAGCTTCCAGATTGACCTTCTCAATATAACCAGCGACAGCTGAAGACGAGGGCCACTTCACACTGAGTAATGCGTTGTAAAATGGAGGGGGCGACTCGCCGCGTTGCAGCGGGGGGAAGGTGCGTCGGAGTGACACTGCGTGGGCGCGTGACACGGGGTTGCGCTAAACGACGCACCAACGACAAGCCGTCAAAAGCGCTTACTACTCCAGCTCTCTGTGGGATGCCAGGCTTCTGTGAGAACCCTAATCCCTCCTTCCCGCTCCTAAATACCTGCGCGTAAACACACGTCTCCGGGAATGCTGGTCGAGCGCGGGTTAGGTAAACAACTGGACAGGCTAATCCTATTGTGGAGTTCCATTCAATTGACAAAACAGGCATATCGAGGTCACGCTTAACGTAGCAGGTGTTCAAAGACGCGCCTGAAACCAGATCCCCCACGTAATTGTACTGGCGAAAAATATCAACAACGCGGTCACACTTGCGCACGACCAGCCGTGGGAATTTTGGAGGAGTTGAAAAATACTCTACATGCTGAAGCTACGTCATGCCACTTGCACTTGTAACATACCACACAAAGGGTGGTCGAGGCCAAAACAAGATCTTTACACCCTGCTGTCAGACACAGTGGATTGACATGATGACGTTCTAATTAATTGACGTGAACAGCTTGGAGGAACAGGGTGTCCCGGGTGGAAGGCGACCATGGACGGATACCAGAAGGTGACGAGGAACCCTGGCAGGAATCCTCGCCATCTCCTTTAGAAATCTTATTTATGATGACCATGATAGAGCTCGAATTAGAAAACATCTGATGCCTCTAGTTTCTTGCAGTTTCTAAATTCATCTAGATTCTATAAGACGAAAAACAACATCTGATTTTTAAATCAAAATTGAATCATTCATATAAGTTAATGATACAAGATTTTATGCACACCAAATATGTACATATTCCTGGTGACTACCCTGTGAAGGGG
>JACXGK010003975.1:0-41284 GCA_016801125.1 Novumbra hubbsi | reverse complement strand
GTCTTGGACAGGCCAACCCGGTGGTCGGAACTATCTCTGTCTAAGACTATGAAAGAAGAACAACAGGAAGCCCCCAATTAGTTCTCTGTTCTATCCCTGCGTGGAAATGACAGTGAACCCGTATATACGAAAATTACATTTACTACCAAAATCACTATTAAATTCAAGAAGTTATTAATAAAACGGGATTGTTGCCAAGATTTCCTAGTCAGACCTTTTCTGTCTCAAATACCAGATTTGAACATTTGCAACCCTAACAGCTGAAATAAAAAATGCTGATGGCAAACACCCCCCAAGATCAGATAAACGTCCCCGATTTTTAAATATTGCTTTGTTGTCCTCTGAACACCCACGGGGGTGCAGTACTGTCCCCGTAGAGAGACGACTTTAGAGCGACCTAGCGCCACTTTGAGACACATAGATGTGCTTCAAGTTTTTAGCGCTGAAAAACGCTGGGAAGGCAATAAAATGTGGGCCCACAATAATAAACTACATAAAAAGGTAAGTAAACGCTATTGCACAAATGTACTGGTAGGTAAACAGTGTTCACCCCCCACAGCATACCTGGTTTAAATGAAAATGCTGTGAGGTTTGAAGAGTGTGATAAGCTTTCAGAAACGTTAGCACAAACTCATGAAATTTGTTGTAATAAAACAAAATACCTGACAATTAAAAAACACCTTTGGCCCTCAAAAACCAGACCAGCCTACATCTGCTGTACTGACAAAACACAGCCAAAACCATACTGAATATGAAATATTTTATTACTAAAAGTTGTGGTACACAGAAGGTGCTCTTTTCAGATCAGCTGAATTTCACAACTCAATTATTTGTTTGAATCACAAAATCATTCTCTGAAATGAAAAAAAAAAGAACTACGAAATCAAATGTGACAATCTTAAACTTGGAGAAAGAGTGGGGTAATAATGGAATATATACATCATGAGGAGAGCAAGAAAGAACAGAATGGTAGATATCACAGGCTGGCATTTTTTTTTTTTTTACAGAAGGCTCATGCAGGAGGCACTTAAATCTGAGCGCCTATTGCCAGAACTCCATCAGAGAAAAAACATTTGAGAAATTTGACATTAATGGAGTTAGTGGGGCTGCTCTTTTCTGTTAAATGACCAGAATCAAAATTAAACTGTCAAACTCTTCAGGTAGAGTTCAGTACTATTCCTTGAAGGAGAATATTTAATTTTTTGGTTTGAAAACCTGCTATTAGATGTTTCGCACCCTGAAAGAAATTGATAGTCTAAGAAAAAGTGTAATCTATATTTTGGTAGTAAACATTATATATTTCCGCTTACTTCAGCCTCCGCTAACTAAAAATGGAAGTAAGGAATGCGTGATCATGTTTGTTTTTTTATAGTCCAAATAACATTAAAACTAATTATGGCCAGCAAGAGTACGTTTTCAAAAGCTCATAGGTTGGGGGGAAAAAACGGAATTGTGTATTTTAGTTTCTGTTGCCCATAGACTACTTTCAAGATGTGAAAACATTAAACAAGAAAAAATTTAAGAAAATTGCCCTTTAAGCACAAGCCTGGGACCGGTGAGAAGGGACGAGAATGCTTTTACGCACACAGAGAGCATTTACAGTACGGGCCTTTGCTACACACATCTACAGCTTAGCAAAAAGGGTTCACATTGAAAAGCATGCATCGCCTGCAGGACGGGCAATGAGGGTGATCATAAAAAAAGAAACTGCCAAATCCATGTCATTATGTATCATCTCCATGCGTTAAGTACACAACACAAATTTCAAAAACCGACCTACACTCAGATTCGTATTTACAGGAATTTGATAATTTCAATGCTGCTTTGATGCTAGTTAAATTGTTAACATCCATCCCTGCGCCCCTTTGCCATCCCGATGGGACGTTTTGCAATGATAAATCTCAAAATTATTTTTTTCTTCATGAATGCCTATTTACATTAAGAACCAGATTTCAGGTTATAGTAACCTTAAAAATCAAGATGGGAGGAAAAAAATCATTAATAAAATGTTTTAATAGGGACAATGGTCTTTTGTCTCGTTACCAGACACCAGTTATTCCAGGCAAGGATGGTGGTAGAGTGGATCCAGATCCAATTGTGCAGTCTTGACAATTATAAGGGTCATGGAACAATGACCCCAGGAGTTTACAAGGCCACACAACTGGATCTGATCTGAACAGGCTAGTGGTATAACGTGAGCCGGTCTGTGATCAGTTCTCCTGGATAAACGGTGTGGCAGAGCTGGTTGGACTGATCTGAAGTAAGATATTCTCCTGCATGAAGCGCTGCTGCAGAGCCTGTTGGTTAATTGGGTGTGTCTGAGGTCAGATCTTCTCCTGGATGAATGGGTGTTGCAGAGCCTGGTTGATGCTGATGCGTTTGGCCGGGTCCAGCATCAGCGTGCTATCGATGAGGTCTTTGAGGACAAGGACTTTCTTCCTCTGCTCCTCTGGCAGCCGCTGGCCCCCTATCATGTCAGCTAACAGGTCCTTTGTCGGGTTGATGGTGCTCATCACTGTTACCTTCTCCTGGGGACGAGGCAGTGAGGGTCAGGTGGAGAGGCAGAAAAGGATGGGAAAAGGTTAAGTGAGATAAAAACATCAGAATGAGCCTTTATTATTACCCCAGCAAACATAACTGAACCACTAATTGCAGATCTACAGAACAAGTGAAACCGTTTAGCTCCCACACTAACTAATGAAAACTGAGCAGAAATGTAAATATACTAACCCTTTCAGTCACTTTGTCCACTTCAATGTAGAGGAAGTTGAGGTTCTGATCAAAGTGCTGGTCTTTGAAAAGTCCTTTGCGGATCATCTGAAAACAAAGATATTCAATCATCTTTATCTTACTGCGGTGAACAACATCCCCTGTGGTTACAACTCTTGTCATAGAAAAGGCTCAGAGACCAGACCAGCAATATGAAAAGTTCACCTTGTTAGGCATCTTGCCCTTGAGGTCCATGGCCAGTTTGATCATGTGGTTGTTAGATGAGCCAGGGAACAGGATTTTGCCTGTGTAGAGTTCATAAAGCGTGCAGCCGACTGACCACATATCTATGCTGTAGTCGTATGGCTTACCAATGACTGTTGAGAGACAGATTAGAGGCAGAATAACCAAAATAGGATCAGATAAAGACAACCCAACGAGCGTGCACTAAGAGCAGACAAACATCTTACAATCAGACATATAATTGTTATAATCTTGAAATTCAAAATAAAGCCTACTGATTTCTGGAGCTCTATAGAATCGGCTGACAAGATAAGGCGTGATATCGTTGTCTGCCACGTGGGACGCTGAGCCAAAATCGCAGAGTTTCAGAATGGTCTTGGATTCATTCACCTTGTGTGGAGAGATGAAGAAACCCAGGGTTAAAGAAAACTATGGTCTTACTAATTAGGCCAAATTATAGCAAAACAATTCCAAACACAATGCAAATAGCAGTAAAATCTAGTTACAAAATATTTGTTTCAGTGTGCTGGTTCTTCCAGTTGTTGTAAGGATAAACACCACCTGGGATTAGTGAGGCAGTGCTGATCAATGACGGTTCAATGACTGTATGGGATTCTTACCAGGATGTTGTCTGGCTTGATGTCGGCATGGAGGATGTTGCATCGTTTCAAAAGCTTGAGTGCTAGGAAGAGTTGCTGGGTGTAGGACCGAACGGCCTTAATATGGAGGCCCACGTCCTTGCCATACTTCTTAAGCACCTCGCGCAAGTTCATACTGGAATGATGTCCAAATATTTTGAGTCAAAGCAACAGTTTACTAGAGAACCAATCATGTGGTGACATTGCAATAGTCAGGGATTACCTTAGGGGCTCAAACACAAGACACAGGTGCTGCTTGTGGTAGAAGTGTCTGAAGAGGCGCAGGCAGTGGAACTTATCATCCGGATCAGCATCGTTGAGCCTCTTGAGGAACTCCAGCTCCTTTAGGCCAGTCTTCTGCCTGGAAACCCAAACCAGAAATATGAAGGTAAAAACAATCATTTACATTTGGTGGTAAAAATGATCATTTACATTTTGGTCATTCAGCAGATGCTCTTACAGGAGCGATTAGGTTTAAGGGCTTTGCTCATGGCCACCAACAGTTTTTCACCTTGTGGATTCGAACCAGCGACCTTTCGGTTACTGACCCAACGCTCTAACCGCTAGGCCACCTGCTGCCCTGGACGGTCCAAGTAGACAAAAGTACACATTCTAAAGAGAGCACACTCAAGTGTATAAGGTCGTGAATGTAATACATGAGTGTAAAGAGACCAGGAGCCCATCCATAATTGCACATTGTTGCCTATGTAGCGCACTATATTTCAGAGGTCAGGATCAAAAAGTAGTGAACTCTATAGGGAATGATGTGCAATTTAAGTCCTGAGACTGTCTGCCTAACGGAGGACCTACATTAGCTCGTTGTTACGGATGATCTTCACTGCCACATCTTGTCCGGCACGAGCTGTGTCCCTGGCCCGGATCACATTGCTGAACATCCCTTGGCCTGTGTAGCCGTAGACATCGTAACGTTTGTCCAGCGTCTCACCGATGTTCACACCTAGCCAACGACAGGACAGAAAACAAACGAGCCATATTTATGAAGCACCCAACATTTCTTAATGAAGCACTTTCTTAAATCATAGTATAATTAAAAAGAGACGGCACAGATATTTAAGGTAAAATATAGCATTTGTGGAAAATAAAGCTCATTTGCAGCCTTCAATAGATGGATTATTGAATGACAGCAACATTTATTACATTGGGTACTTACGGTAGTATCCCTCTGCATCAGTCCAGTTATCCCGGAGGTTTGGGTTCTCTTTGAAGTCCTTCCCACCCGCGCCTGCTGCTCTCATTCTGGCATTCTGTACAAAGATGTATAGTTGACAGCTCCAGCACAAACATACAACCGCACTACAACCAGCACTCTAAAGATCAAAGCAGTAAACATGTGAGGACGTCGGTGGCAAGGAGCAAAGCTCCTGAAAGACTTACATCAATGGCCGCTTCAAACATGTCATCTGATTCTGTAAACATATCCGGAGCTGTGGGCTTTTTGGGTCCTGATGGATAGTGGAAACAAGATTGAATTATATTTGATGTGTTACTTAAATTTCTCAACACAAGTTAGCCACAATATGGGAAACATGCTTTAACGGGTGTTCGTTTTAGACTAAACATGAATGAGACTGAGTAGGAATAAAATGCAAATTAATCTTTGGTCTGAAACTTTATCCTAACTCTGCATTGGTCAATGTGGTCTCAAGTGAAGTTACAGCTTTGCACAGACCGCTTCTCCCCAATCTCTGAATGAGACAAAGATTTCAAACATTAGGGGAAAGCACGCTGTTGTACTGGGTAACCTTAACGCCGGTGAGTTAATATTGCCTATTCAAGTGCCCCCTCTAGTGTTGATTATAAAAACTATGCTGCTGCCACTAATGGCCTTGCGCTGTTGATAGCCAGGACTTGTCTAGTGTTCTAGCGGGAAAGAAGGCGTTAGTATCCGGTCACTAAAAAGCCTGAGCAGTGCATCTTTAAATTCTGAGGGTAGGTCACCGCCAGGTAAATGGCTAGCATACCCAGTTGGATTTCTCTAGAACTTGCTCCGTATATATATATATATATACATACACATACACACGATGGAAACTATCATCCAGGAGACCTTAGAAGTGAGCAGTAATCATTGATTTCAGAAAATAAACATTCATGGCATTCTCATACTTGAAAGAATCATGTAGCTCTGAAAACATTTCAAAATCCACTTTACACGTGGGCTGCCCAGCCCTGCAACGACTTCATGAAAGCATCCCCTTTGAGAGGGGTCATCGGGCATTGAAGTGACATTTAGTGTTTAGCTTGTCAAAAATGCCTGCGGGGTTCACAAGACATGCCATCCATTTTGGGTCAGTGAGGTTGTGCGCGAGAAGGGAAAGCATGTCGGAGAGGAAGATGCGTACTTCATCACAAAACTCAAACAGGCGTGAAAGGAGTCTGGTAGTTAGTGGGTGTGATTTAATAGAATTCACTATTTTGGTTGCGGTTTGGAGTACATTGTTAAGTTCAGGCTTGATCGTCTTAGTAGCAAGGGCCTCCGTGTGGCTAACGTAGCAGGTAAACTTGACATGTGGTGCTACAACTTTTGCTTTCAGTCCTTTTTCCAAGCATGAAATTTTATAACAGGTTCTATAAACATTTACAAAGGCATCCCAGCCTTTGTTCAATACTTTGTTGAAGCACCTTTGGTAGCAATTATTGTCTCAAGTTGCTATGAAAATGATGTTACAAGCTTGGCACACCTATTGTTGGACAGTTTTCCATTCTTCTTTGCAGGACCCCCCAAGCTGGATGGGGAGCGTCGGAGCACAGCCATTTTCAGATCTCTTTTTTTAGTTCAATCGGGTTCAAGTCTGGGCTCTGGCTGGGCCACTCAAGGACATTCACAGTTGCCCCAAAGCCATCCCCACAGCATGATGCTGCCACCACCATGCTTCACGGTAGGGATGGTAATGTCCGGGTGATGAGCGGTGCCTGGTTTCCTCCAGACATGACACTTGGCATTCAGGCCAAAGGGCACAATCTTTGTTCCATCAGACCAGAGAATTTTGTTTCTCATGGTTTGAGAGTCCTTCAGGTGCCTTTTGGCAAACTCCAGAGGGCCTTTCATGTGCCTTTTACTGAGGAGTGGATTCCCTGACTGCACCAAGACCGCTTCTCCCCCAGTTGGCCAACTCTAGGATGAGTCCTGGTGGTTCAAAACTTTTTCCATTTACGGATGGTGGAGGCCACTGTGCTCATAGGGCCCTTGAACGCTGCAGAAATGTTTCTGTACCCTCCCCCAGGTCTGTGCCTCGACACAATCCTGTCTAGGAGGTCTTCAGACAATTCTCTGGACTTCATGGCTTGGTTTGTGCTCTGACATGCACTGTCAACTGTGAGACCTTATATAGACAGGTGTGTGCCTTTCCAAATCATGTCTAATGTACTGAATGTACCACATGTGGACTCCAATCAAGTTGTAGAAACATCAAGGATGATCAGTGGAAACAGGATGCACAGGAGCTCAATTTGAGTGTCATGGAAAAGGCTGTGAATACATATGTAGATGTGAATTCTTTTTTTTTGTGTGTTATCATTATGGGGTATTGTGTGTAGAATTTTGAGGAAAAAAATGTACTTAATCAATTATGGTATACGGCAGTAACATAACAACATGTGGAAAAAGTAAAGCACTGAAAACTTTCCGGATGCACCGTTTCTCAATACCATATTAGTTGAGCAGCAGTGAAATATCCCTATAAGAAAATATATTTTAGTAATAAGCCTCCTGTATCGGTAGAAAAACAGTTGTCGCTCAATGTACCAACCTGTTTTAATCACTTATTTTCATGGCTGAACAGAATCTTACACTCTCTTCAGCAAAAATTAGGAATATGTTTGGATTATCAAATTGCAATTCTAAAGGCACTTGTCAACAGGCACAATGACTAAAGAATAGGATTTGGTTTCTCCTGGCAGAACCCATTACTTACCATCTTTCTCCTGCGTGATAAGGCCTTGCTTGGCCTTGATGTTTTCCTCAAATGTGTCCAGGTTCTCCCGCTCATACTCCTTGACGTCGGCAGCCACACGTTCAAGGATGTCATCTGGCGAAGGTGAGCGGCTACGTGTGCTGCTTTGGGGGCTGCTGGGCTCCGATGCCACAGACGCCATGCTGTCCTCATTAGCACTTCGGTATTTCTGACCCAGGAGAGGAATGTCAGATTCGGACAGGGGTTTTGTTTCCAACCGTGGAGTAGGGATAAGACAATACTCACTAACGAAAGTAGCTTAGGTTAAGACCAACTTCTAAATTCCTTCAATGTAAATAAAACAATCATGAAAGGCAAATCAGAAATGTCCCATCTGATATTGCAAAGTAGTGAAAGCAGGTACATCTATGCAGAAATTAATTACAGGGAAAAGGTTAGTGTGAAATAAGGACTGCCACTGACCTGGACTATAGCCAGACGCTGCTGACGACGCTGCTCTATGAGGGCCTCTTCGTCCACCTCCTCACCGTCAAAGTCCTCTAGCCTAAGCAGAAAATAAACCCACTTACAAAAAAATAACCAGAAAATTGTCATATGGCGGTGCATGCATGTTCCGCCTTTACTCACACTTCCTCAGACGAGGACTCCTTGTCGGCCTTCATGCCCTCAGAGAGGCTTCCTTTGAACTTGTCTTCATCTCTGCTACGCCTCCTGCGCCGTTCCCGGTCCCGGGAGTTGGAGCGTCGGCCATACTGTCTGAGCCGGCCGTATCTGTCTCTTTCCGGTGACCTGTAGTGCGTTAAGTGGGAACGAGTATTTTTTATGATAAACCTTATAAACAACCTTAGCTTGTAAGCCTTACTCAGTCAACATATATTATTAAAATTGCAGTATTATTCCTGAAAACAGGAGAATGTTAGTATTTTCCTGTCTTATTCACAATTTATTTTGAAACCCACTGCAGTAGAATGGAATTCTAGGAGATGGTAGGGTTTTAACATGGTCTATTATACATTTATATTTCTTGTTATTATAATTCACTTGGGTGATTAGTAAACCATATAAATATTAAGTGACACCAGCCAAATTCCAATAGTCATACATCACTAAAAGAAAGACCAGAATACAGTAATGACAAGAGACAAAGTTTGTAGATCTGCAGGAACCGGCTGAATTGCTGTGAACAGTGAATAGCTCAAAGGTTGAAAATGCCTATTTTCACTATCAGGTTTAATTAAAAAGTTTATATCTACTGGATTAACAATCAGCCTTGAACAGGGCGTGGGTCTATACGAATTCCAAGCACAGTTAAGCAGTTGGGTCTTGTGGTCGGGGAGATTGCACAATTAAGTAAGCATCAGAATAAGCTATATTACCAAGTAGGTTTATCCATACAAGGAATTTGTAATGGTGTTATGGGGCTTGACAGGAAACACAGTAAGTGGTACATAGAGCATGCTTCTTCATGTACTTTCTGAATATTCAAAAAATACTCTTTCACTGGCAAGGGCAAAACATGGATGACCAGGCCGAATACATTACATTGAATAGTTTTTATAAAAAATATTAATATTTTTCCCCCCAAAAAAAATCTATAGTAAAAACCTTGACTTCTCTTTAAACACATGCCTAGCAGTAGTGCTTTGTGAAAATGAATGTGTCGTTCTAAACTTTTGGCCATGGCTGAACAGCTACAGAAAAAATTAAGAAACCAATGCAAAATGATCAGTTTCTCTTGTTTTACTATTTATAGGTGTGTGTTTGGGTAAAATGATTAGGTGATCACCTCCAACGGGTGATATAAAAACTACTGGCAACATTTCCCACAAATTCCAAGTGAAAATAATGCCATTTAGAGCATTTATTTGTAGAAACAAATGCAGCTCGGCTTTGATCGATGGCCAGTGACCATCCATCTTCCTCTAGATCACAATGTTTTCAATGGGGTTTAGGTCTGGAGATTGGGCTGGCCGTGAAAGGGTATTGATCTCGTGGTCCCTCATCCACACCTTGATTGACCTGGCTGTGTTGCAAATTGTCCTGCTGGATAAAACAATCCTCGGAGTTGGGAAACACTGTCAGAGCAGAAAAAATGTTTTTTCCCGGGACAACCTTGTACGTAGCTTGATTCACAGGCCATTTACAAAGACAAATCTCCCCTATTCCAGCCTTGCGGAAGGACACCCAAATCATCACAGATCCTCCACCAAAATGCACAGTGGGTGCAAGACACTGGCTTGTAGGCCTCTCTAGGGCTCAGTCTTACCAGTAGACAACCAGGTGTTGGGCAATGCTGCAAATTGGACTCAGAGTCCAATTCCTTACTCCAGTCCTCTATGGTCTTTTGCCAAATTCAGCCTGGCTTTTCTTTGCTTCTCATTGATGAAAGGCTATTCTCAAGATTTGCACAACCTCAGCTGTGCCCCTACAAACCATCCTCATCGTGTACATCACCCCAGCTACCGTTTGCCATTATTTTTTTTAACCCACCTGATGTCAACCTATGGTTGCTGAAAGACATTCGAATGAGTTGGCAAACATCTCAGTCAGTGGATAGTAGTTTTCTATGCTTGCAGGTCTGTAGCTTTGTTGTCCCCAAAGTCTGCGGATTGACCTTGTTCTTAAAAATGAAAGCAACCAATTGTACACCTATTCAATACCTCATTCAGTAGAACAAACTGTGACTGTTGGAATTTACACCTCACTGGAATGGAATGGCTGTCATGAACGCATAAATGCTAATTTAAGCAAAATCTTAGGTGGTCTCTTAATATTCAGAGTTGTATATTAATTTGACTGTTAAATAACACTACTTGACATTTAAAATAACTCTATTTAACACATTAAATATCATTATAAATTATTATAGAGCTACCCTGAAAAGAAGGAATATCGACACTTGGCTTTAATTAAGAGTTAGACATAAAAATAAATTGCCCAAAAAATTTACTAAACCAGCTAGCTCAATATGCCTGTTGTTCCAAGCAGAAGCTAACACATGTTGTTATAGAAGCTTAATATTCTGAAACATATGTTACTTAATTATTTTTTTAATTAATTTCACGCATTTAACACTAACACATACACTCTGACTGCCTTACACAGCAAAGGGTTCTTCAATTATAGCAGAGCAGTCAACTGAGACAGGTGGGAAACAGACAGGTGTTGCATGGCAAACAAAAACATATGAAAGATTGTTCCTTGGCTGATAAGGACATTTGTTTAATAAATCTTTCATATAGTTAACTGGCATAAGCGCAACAACACATCCTTAACGAAAGACCTCCTTAATTGTACATATTCCTCACTAGAGAATTTTTTTTTTTTTTTTTCTAAATAATGATTTTCCTTGAAGATTTTACCTTAGGAACCCAAGATATTCTTATGTCAATGTTTCTGTTCTCCCTAAAATGCCTGTCAATTTCCGACACAAATGTTGTAGTCCATAAAGAAAGTGGACTTTATATCTACACATCCACTAAATGGCTACAAAATTACACATTAAATGTTAATTTATCCGTAATTAAAAAATCTAAGAGGCAATAAGTTTGCAACTGCTCTAATGCTTTTAATCTCTCAGTTCTAGTCTCACCTGCGTCTCAGTGGAGACCTGCTCCTTCTCCGGAAAGGCGATGGGGACCTTCTCCTGAAAGGAGAGCGGCTCATCCTGCGTCGTTGGGCAGCACCTCTGGGGCTGGTCTCCCGTGACCTTGCCCTACCCCCTGGCCCTGTATCTGGGCGTATTCGCTTCCTGTGGAATAAAGCAAACTGAAAGATGACATTCTTGCAAGACAACAGACATTTGTATCATGCATTGCCATCTGCCAGAAGGAATGTTTTTTGTCATTTGTTAGTCTATGTATAATTTAAAAAGCTGTGTAATGGAATTTGGCAATATTTATTTTAGATATGTTTTTAGGTTAATGTTATTCCGGTGTTGTTTCATAAAAAAGGGGTCATATACCTTAAAAAAAGCTTACACTACATTGGGTTGAGAAAGGAGTTTTAGTAATGTAGTTTCTGTGATAGCTACCCATTAATTCAAAACGGGTGTAGTGGTACAACACCACATTTACACAATATTGATTGCAAGGCAACCTTCCTAGCAAAGTGTCACGTAAAAGCCACACTACAGTCATCGAGCATTCAGTGTTGCCATTAGCCATCAATCATTATAGAATGGCCCCTTGGAAATAAACAACTGCTACACTACTTGCGTTGCATCATGTCCAATTGCAGCATCCAGGCTTCATGATTGCTGTGGTACAAGTTGTTGATGGATGCCAAACAACTGATTATTGAAGTGGAACGTATGTTTTAGTATGACGCAATTTACCAATTGGATAAAGAAATAACTGCGAAGAAACAAGCAACGAGCGTGATTGAAACACCAGATACACTGAATGAAGATAAAGAAAGCCATGACAACTGTAATGTACCTAGGTAGCTAGTAGTATTTTAACTGCAAGCTAACAATGTAAACAAAAGCAACTTCTGTATTAGAGGAAGTTTTTATAATCCACTAACAGCAACGTTATACTTGTAAAAAAAAAAAATAGATTAGAAGTTAAACAAAATAACTATCTTCGGCCACTCTTCTCCCCTTACAAATAACTGCACTGTGTAGCAGCTAAAATGTCAGCTTGAAGTGACGCCGATGGCAATGCAGCGCAATGCGTATAGTGTACTTTATACGTAGGAACACCAGAGGCCCAATCAAAAAGCACCATTAACACTTAAAACATATGGTCCTTGTCATGTCCAGCCTTTCCAACCACCTTTCCATTTTTTTTAAAACACACAAAAATACACAGGATCAATACAATGGTCATTGGGCACAGGATAAATGTTAAATAATGACAGTGAAGTTATTAATAAATGACAACATGTCACTTACTTACCAATACTTTTATCCCATTCATAATCTTAAAGTAGTTTAACTTAAAGATTTTATTGGATGAAAAAAACAAGGCAAGGAATATTATTTCCAACACCATAAATTCATTGTAACAAACCTGAGTGGCGAGGAGCCCGGTCTGTCAGCGTCCCTCCTCCGGGCATCAGGGGAACGGCTGCGGCCTCTCCTAGCTGGGGACCTGGCTGCTCTGGAGGGGGAACCCTGTTTGGAGGTGGAGGCAGAGGCCTGCTGGGATTCTCTAGTGGCATGTGGAGAGGGACTGCGTCTCCGCGGGGGGCTGCTGTGGCCCCCTCCACGCCGGTGGGGAGAGCGGTTCTCTTTCCCCGATGAAGCATCCTTAGATGGGGACTTGGTTGGCCTCTTGTCCCGATCCCTTTCTGCCTCTGAGCGTCCTGGACGCTCCCGGGATCTGGACCTCCGGCTGCTGCGCTCCATATGTGGTCTGCTTTCGGGCTGGGGTGAGCTGCGTTTGTCCAAGCGCCTGCTCCTATGCTCCGTTTTCCTGCTGGAGGGGGAAGGAGACTTCTTACTTCTCTCTTTGGACTTATCCCCGCTTTGGGAACGTTTTCCCTCTTTTGATTTGCTGCGGCCACTGCTGCGATCTTTCGTGGCACCATCTTTGCCGCCTTTGGTCGTTTTGTCGGACTTGGACTCCTTGCCTGTTCTTTCCCTGGACTTGCTCCGACTGTGGTTCTTGGTGCTAGATTTCCCTGCTTCTGCAGAGTCCCGTCTGGCTTTACTCCTTCCCCGGGGAGAGATGGGTTTCCCCGCGCTTCCTCTCTGCCGCTGCTCCCCGTTTCTGACCTTACCCTCTGCGTCTCCCTCCTCAGAGCCAGAATTGTAACCCTGGAGAATGAGGCCCATGCCAGACTGCACCTTGCCCCCCTCCATAATCTGGCTGTCTAGCTCAGCTTTGATCATCGCTCTCTGTTTTTCCAACTCCTCCAATAAGGCCTTGTCATCAGATGATGGGGAAATGTCAGTCTTTCGGTGACTGGAGGAGCTGTTGATGACCGGGGCAGATGGAGAGGAGCCATCTTTACGTTTGTGTTTCTTATGTTTGTGTCGATGTTTGCGCTTGCGGTCCTTGTCCTCTTCGGAGGCGTGCTTGTGTTTTTTGTGCTTGCTACGATGTTTGTGTTTCTTCTTCTTATGTTTGCTACCACTACTGTGATGTTTGGACTCCCCTGCAGTCTTTCCTCCATTAGTTTCTGCTTCGCCTTCCCCTCCTTCTTTCCCATCCTCCTCTTCAGAATGTTCACCAGTTTCCTCACTCCCACTCTTGTCATGGCTCTCCAAATCCTCTTTCCTGTGGAGGTCAAAGAGAATGGTAATAAACAAATCACATTTTGTTCATTAGCAAGGAAGCACAATCAAAAACGGTCCAAAACATTAACAAATCCTCTTTCCTGTGGAGGTCAAAGAGAATGGTAATAAACAAATCACATTTTGTTCATTAGCAAGGAAGCACAATCAAAAACATTAACTAACAACACTATGAGATGTTTGACCGCCAAGTCAGATTAGCTACCTAGCTAAGTTAGCTAGCATTAATGTGTTAGCAAACTCCGGCTAGCTCGTTACGTTAGCTTCCTGGATAGCTACAACTTATGCAATATGCGCCTGCTAGCAAAGTAGCTAGCTTGTGTGTAAACTACAATGTGTCGTGGTATATTGAAGCACTAAATATGAATTTGTTGTATGGTTAAGTAGGCTGTAAAAAAAATGCAAATAGGTCCCCCAAAACATGTTCGAACACAGCTTTTTAGCTTGTACCCTAATGAGCTAACGTTAACGCGAGGCTTGGTTATCTAGAGATGGCTGTCTAGACCAATACTGTTTAAATGCTACAGAAAACAGATACACAGACGACAACATTGACTTGCCGAAATCAGTGGGTCGGGTAAAAGTATTAAAAAAAGGTACATGACTGACTAATCTTCTAAAATGTCTTACACGTGTTCGTTTCCATTATTCATTCTTCTAGACGCGATATCCATCTCTACGTCGGCCATTTTCCTAAGCCGGGGTTGTTTGTTGCTTCAAGGTATTGTACACTGCACACACGACCAGCAGTAAACAGTGCTTCTGCCCTCTACAGCACAGGCGACGTATTGAATTGACTGAAAATTATGCTAAATGCTTTATTTTCTCCACCAGGGGTAAGACGAACTTGCTAACAGTGGCGACGGGAAAAACCTGTACAATCGTTTTTGGGTACGAGCCTTTGCCTTTACTCAATGGTCTATTCATAGCAATACTTAATCATAGTTTAAAAACAGAAAATTAAGAAAAGGGTATTTGTGCTTTAGTCACTGGGCTTTGTCATTCAAAATATATTTGGAAAGTCCCTTCTGGCTCGTTCTTCCCCTCTAATCTAATAATATCAGTTCAACCATTAACACTAAGTTATTATATCTGCTACCATCTCAACACAAGGCAATAAAAAAAATCTTTAATACCAAATTTGTTTCTTACTTCTTAAATAAACACATGGACACATGAGTTAAAGCTGGCTTTCAGAGATAAGAGAATTTAAATTGAATATACCGCATTCTGGAAAACCAAAAAAAGCATTTCAGACAAGGCAGAAACCTTGCACTTTCCATGTATTAATGTTCTGTTAGGTGCAGGAGGACAAGCAGTTACATTACACTTGAGTAGTCATTAAGCGCCTGTCATTTAACATCTGCTAAATGCCAGAACTCAGTTCTTAACAGCTAACTAACGTAACTACGATGTCTCTTAGTATATTTTGCCATTGTGGGGAAATTAGATATGGATGGTTTGGTTATAGAAAATATTTAAATACGAACATTTGGCTAGTTAGCTACAGTACTTCACTTCTGTCTAGCAAATACAGTTGCTACCAAAATAGTGACCGAAAAATGCTTAAAAGCCAAAAAATAAATTAAGAGTTCTTACTTTCTGTCCAGTTGAACTATGTTTTAGGGTGGTGTTTGTAGGGTGATGGAGACACAGACAGAGCATTCATCGCAGCTTTCTGTCGGGGATTCCTATGAACTAAACATTCACATTATTCTCCTCTCCTATTCATACAATCTAACAGTTCTCTTTGGCATATGAGGGGCCTTCCCACCAAAGTCTCATTACATCAGTGACCAGCCCCCATCCCACCATACCAAGTTTCTTTACATTTTTCAATAGATTTTTCTAAATTTTTCTAAATTAATTTAATTAACATTGCTTCCACAATGAACACTTCTTATCACACCTCAGCCTTATGGTTCATTGATTAATTTCAGACATATCTTCCAACTCTTTTGGCTAAATATCTATTAAAATGAACCCTAACCTAAAAATCATTTACATTGTTTTTTTTTATAGTTTGATGAATATCTGTAGAGCATATACAAATGGTTATTTGAACTACCCAATTTGTGAAATTTGTGAATGTTCATAACCTGGCAGGTTGTGAAAATACCATGGCCAATGTAATCTAGTCAGAGTTCTTCAAGTATGTACAGTATGTCTCTATGGATGTTTAGGGAATAGGATGCCATCTAGGACACACATCAAAGATTCCTTTAGCCTTTGGAAGAAAAGTAATGCTTTGTATCTTGCGCCCAACACTTTCTCCCTTAGAGCTCTACAATCTTTCTGATTTATAGAGTAAATGTTCGGCCCACAGGTCTCAGCAGAGATTAAATGGCTGTGCAGACGTTAGATATTCCATTAGTGCAGTCCTCTTTCTCACAATATCCTATACATTACAAACCTTTGCCGTATGTTGCTTGTTCTCTCCCCTATGGCCCTGTCTGGTAACACAACTGGAAATGGCTGTATAGCATGTTCTGAGTCTATGTGAATGAGTCTATTTGGTTCTCATCCTTCTTGCATTCCTGGTTTAGTCCCACAAGAGAGTTCCATATTGGCAGGGATTTGCTAATGTTATAGCACTGTAGCAACTTCCTCTGGTGGCAATCTCACAGATTTATAGTATATAGTATAAGTTATTTGTAACTACACAGCAAAAATGTAACATATCATGGGTAAATATTACAACTTGCTTAAACAGTTTTCGTCTTAGGATTTCATAGTAAATGATAGTGCTAGTTTGAATCTATTCTCTTGCCCACTAGTTCCTTTTGTTTGCCACAGTATTGGCCAGGAATCTCAAAGTTTATTTGTACCTATTTAGATCTCTTTGTTTTGGATACCATTTTGAGGTTTGTCATGTTTGTAAGGGTGTAAACCTAGTAGCAGTAAAATGTCAGTATCAAGAAATTGTATTTATTCCTCCCACATTTTATTTTACTGAACATTTAGTTTATTGCCTCTTATTTATGTTACCTCCCAAACCAACACATTTTCCTTTCATGAAAATTGCTCAACAAACATTTGGCAAAATGATTTGATTGGAAATGACTTGTATGGTCAAATGAGACAATAATATAGCTTTCTAGACACAAACAACATAGGTGGGTTTGGTGTAAAAGAGGTTTGGGGATGCTGAAAATTGCCTAATCCCTATTGTAAAGTGTGATGGGTTATAAATGCCCTGGGAACGATGAATGGCAACATGAACCAGGCATTTTAGATCAAAATCAGTCTGTGCCTTCCAGAAGAAAAAAAACAGATGTCCCAGCAGTACAATGATCCAAAGCATTCTGCTACTGCGTGTGGCCTTTGAGATTTTGCTTTACATTATAAAAAAAACAGGCATACTGCAAATACATTTAGATGTAGGCTAAATTATTATTAAAAGATTCATAAAAGGCAGAAGAAAATATTACATTTAAAAGTGGTCAGTTTTTTTGGAAGCAAGTCTAAAAATCTTCTGTGAGTTTGTTCCAACTCCGCGACGCATTATGACAATCAATTATTATTTTAGTAGAATTTTTGCTTTATGTAGGGGAAGAAATGTCTTGCACATCCAGTGATTGATTTGTTCAAGGCATTGACTGAGTGAATCTGCGGAACCATAGTCACTAGCAGTGAACTGGATTTCATTTGCATAATTATGATAAGCAATTTTGTAGTTTTGCATAATTTGGGCATACGGAAGCATATACATATTGATTGAAACAGGCCCCAAGTTGGAGCCTTGCAGAACCCACATTGTACTGCTGTAGAATACATTTGGATCCAATCAAGCACAGTCTACAGCAGGGGTGGGCAAATATTTTGGCTCGGGGCCACATCAGGATTTTGAAATGAAATGGAGGGCCACATTTGTTTTTGTAATTTGTTAATCATAATTGATTTGGAGGCCAGAAAAGGGCAAAAGTTAAAACATATTACATATGTACAGTAGATCCCATATAAGGTGTAAATAGTAAAAATTCGGACTCAGATGTATAAGAATGGGCTGGGGAGTTGTTTTTTTAATTCCCTCCAAAATAATTTTATTACATTTCGTGGGCCGGATGGGACAGCCTCGCGGGCCGCATTTGGCCCTCGGGCCGTAGATTGCCCACCCCTGGTCTACAGGGTATGGTGTGGCATTGCAAAATAGGGTGATTGCCTTCCTTCTTCAAGATCTCTTTTACCCTGTACAAATCCCACATAATCCACACACCACCAAAGCACCACTAAAATCTCACATTGCCTTCACCAATCTTGATAGCTGGCATCAAACAATCCTACAGCATCTTTTCATTTGGTCTGTCACAAACTTGTCTGTCCAGAACACTTTTGCCAATCATCCTCTGTCTAGTGACTGTGTTTTGCCCATCTTAAGCTTTTCTTTTTATTGTCCAGTCTGAGTTATGGCCAGTCTGAGTTATGGCCAGCATTCTGGAGTCGACCAATCACTGTTGAGATTTTTGCAGGTACTTTATAATAAAGCTGCCAGTTGAGGACCTTTAATTGAACCCACCACCGAACTATTCTAAAAGACAGTTTTATTGCTTCTTTAATCAGCACAAGTGTTTTACTGTCCACCCCTGCTGTCTTGCCAGGTGGGCTCTCATCTCCACTGGGATGCCTGCTCTCCAATGCCACCTGAGGGCAGACTCACTGGCTTGCTGCTGTCTCTCCTTTACGCCCCTCGAGCAGTTGAAATGAACTCTGCTGGCAATACTTGACCCTCTCATAGGGTGGCTGCGGTTAGTCAATGTCCCTTTGGCTGATGCCTGGCAATGTGGGTATATATTCCATAGTCCAAGTCAGCTGTTTCCAGTTACAATTGTCATAACCAACATCAACAGTGTCTGTAATGTATTTCTGATAAGTTTGATCTAGTTGTTTTTATAGAATGACAATTAGCCTTTCTTGTAAAAACAAGACATTTTAAGTAGAGTTGGTCAGTAGTTGCTGATTACACAAGGAATAGGCTAAATTGTATAGTTTACATCAGGGGTATTCAACTCTTACCCTACGAGGTCCGGAACCTGCTGGTTTTCTGTTCTACCTCATCCTAAATTGCACCCACCTAGTATCCCAGGTCTAAATAAGACTCTAATTAGGGGTTTGTAATGAAAAAATGTCTTCGAGGTCCAGAGTTGAATATCACTGGTTTACACCAATTAATCTAATGCATTAATCCATTAGTCCAACAAAGTCAGATTTTACACATAGCGGCATTGCAACTTCCCTAACATCCCCACAGTTCGGGTTCTACTTTGCTGTATTCATCATTTCATAATGGCCAAATGATTTCAATAGGGGACAGGTCTGGACTGCAGGCAGGCCAGTTAAGCACTTGGATATGTGTAGAATTAGGTTTGGCATTGTCTTGCTGAAATAAGCAAGGCCTTCCCTGAAAAAAAGGTTGTCTGGATGGCAGCATGTGTTATTCCAAAACCTGTATAATGTATTCATCATTCATGGTCTCTTCACAGATGTGCTGGTCACCCATGCTATGTGCACTAATGCACCCCCATACCATCACAGATGCTGGCTTTTGCACTGTGCGCTGATAACAAGCCGGATGGTCTCTCTCCTTGTTCAAGATCAAAAGTTTTGGTTTGTCAGATCACAGGACAGTATTCTACTTCGCCTCAGTACATCTAAAATTAGCTTGGGCACAGAGAAGGCACTAGCGTTTTTGAATGTTGTTTATGTATTTTCTTTTCTTTGCATGAAAGAGTTTAAACTTGCATTTGTGAATGCTGCAATATACTGTGTTCACAGACAATGGGTTTCCTGTTCACAGACAAGTCTTCCTGAGCCCATGCAGTGATGTACACAACATAATTAACTTTTTAATGCATTGCCGCTGGAACGCTCACATAACGTTCTTCATCAATTGTTGCTCTATTTGCCTGCGCAGTCCTTCACAGAGTGATGAATGATTTTTTAAAACCCAAACATATTGGAAGCCCCCCACGTCATGTAATCCCATATATTTATTTATTATTATATCCACCCTAACCCCTCCTACAGTTCTTGCACAATGGAGACATGACAGGTATCAAAATGTGTGTCTCGTTTCCTAATGCTTGGCTATGGTTTTGTGTAAGGTTTTGTTGCAAGGTTTAGGTATTTGTGGTAAAAAACATAACCCTACTGGCCGAAGGGTAGTTAGCCACACTGAACGTAAACAAACTTTCCAGAATGAGACCATGCAAATGGCTGCCGGATCTGAAGTTTGCAAGTAATGCTAGCTAGCTACAGGACTGTTTATAGAGTGACAATGAAATGGCACTGACTTCGATCATGGAACTTTCTTTGTCAAAGGTAAGTGTAACACAGGTCACATAATAAAAAAAACGTTCTGTGAAATCTAAAAGGATAATTACATCAGTTTCAGCCAATCAGGATTCCAAAAATTGTTAAGTCCGGACCCTGAATTACAGATAGTCAGTTGAAGTTGCTAGCAGCCACTTCCACAAAAAACACAAAACATTGTATTTCAAGATTTCATTAAAAAACCTATAATGCGCCCCAGTTACATTTCAATTCATATATCTGGACTGGTTAAAGATAGAAGCCTAGCGATCTTTTAAATATAATGTTATAATGAAGACAATTGTGCTAAACAACATTTGTGATAAACAATATTTGTACTAAACAATGGTTTAGAACATTTGTGATAAACAATATTTGTACTAAACCATTGTTTAGTACAAATATTGTTTATCACAAATGTTCTAAACCATTGTTTAGTACAAATATTGTTTATCACAAATGTTCTAAACCATTGTTTAGTACAAATATTGTTTATCACAAATGTTCTAAACAATGTTTGTACAAAAATTACTTATGAAGACTCAATGAGACATTCGGTAGCATAGTGCTTACTTGTAAATTGTGACGCCATTTCATGGTTCCTCTCTGAACTAGGCAGTAAGTGGCCAAGTAAGAAGTTTTGTTGCCGTTAATACTATTTGATAGTTGCATTTCATGAATCACTTCTTGTGATAAAGAATTTGTATGCATATGATTTAAAGATACCATCATTGATCACAACAAATGTAATATTTTCACCTTCATTTCTGCTTTTAGGTAGTTAATCCATAAATCAAATTTAAGTGTTGGCCGGCTCATCCTATGCACAGGTCAGGTTTTTATATTGGTAATGACGCATTTGATGGCGAGCCTACCCATGAAGACTGTCTAGATCAGGGTGTCAGAATACTGGCTGGCCGGTAACGGGTGGGGGGGTAAGACCCAAATGCATGACTAGGAGTGCAGAGGGTTAACGGGGATTGGTAAAAGCAGGCAAGACGGGGAGGAAAAAACACTCAGGGAAAGCGGACTGAGAAAACAACGGGTAATACAACCAGAACTGCACAAACTTGCAGAAACAGGCTCTGAGCTAGGCAATAACAAACGTACCGTAGCGTTGACCAAACGCTACTAAGTAATAGCGTTGAACTGGCAAAGCAAAAGGGGAAATAGGAGGTTGAAATTGTGTGGTGCTGATGAGAGGATTGCCATCATAATGAGTAGGTGGGTGATAATATGGGAAATGGTATGCGTTACCAGGGGACCAAAATTAACGGGGAAAAAGAACAAACCCTGACCCAGACTATGCTCAGGCCACGACACAGGGGTCTTCAAATCTGGACCTCGAAGCCAGTTCCACTCAATTCTTTCATTGCAACCCTCTAATTAGTGACTTAATTAGAACTGAGATACCAGGTGGGTGCAATTAATGATGAGGAAGAACAGAAAACCAGCAGGCTCCGGACCTCGTAAGGTAAAATTTGAAGACCCCTGATCTAGATGGTTTTTTTGGACAAGGATACTTAGTGCTTGGGAACATTTCATTCTGTTCATTGTGTGTGTGTGGGATCTGATCACCTCACCTGTGCGATAGGACATTTGTGTGTATGTGTTGTAATCAGAAAGTTGAACCTGCATATTTTGATTGATGGTGCACCCAAATGATTGTTATACAAATTGTAATAGCTTATAATTGAAATTAATTGATTTATATTAAGTTATTCATTGATATCTATGTTACATTTTGGAGTAAACTTATATTTTTACAACTTAATATAATAACTTCTCCTGGTCTGAAGTTTGTTGTATAACATCCTCACTGCTCCCTCTGAGCCTTGTGTGTTCCATTGTGCTGTTTGTGTGCTAGTCTAAGCAAATACTACATAAAGCAGAAGTTATTTTGCCCGCTATTCAGTCTTTTTTAGCTAGCTAGCTAGCTAATTGATCGTATCTTTATTTTCGTATTTAGCCAGCTAAGTACTGGGGGATAATTTACTGCCAGTACACAGCTGGACACCGGACATAGCTGCTGCGACAGTGACCACACAGTGACCCCACTACGATTTTCTCTGAATTGTACCTTTTCTAGTTAGTTAGTCATCTTTAACACCTCACTGGAGACATGACATGTGCCAGCCTGCTTCAAGACCTCCACCATCATTCCCATCTCCAAGAAACTAAGGATCACAGGACGTAACGACTACAGACCTGTCACCCTGACTTCTGTGGTCATGAAGTCATTTGAGTGCCTTGTGCTTTCTCACCTTAAAGCCATCACAACCCTCTCCTGGCCCCCCTGCAGTTTGCCTACAGAGCCAACAGGTCTGTAGACGATGCAATTGACATTGCCCTCCACTTCATCCTCCAGCACCTGGACATCTCAGGAACCTATGCCAGCATCCTGTTTGTGTACTTCAGCTATGATTTTAATACAATCATTTAATACAACCTGCTCTGATGCAGGACAAGCTCTCCCAGTTGCAAGGCTGCGTCCTTTCCCCTCTGCTCTTCTCAAGAGTATATGGCAGCATATCATTCGATATGCTGAGAAGGTGACTGGCTGCAAACTGCCATCCTTCAAGGACCTGTACACAACACCTGTACAGTTTCTTCCCATCGGCAGCTGGCCTCATCAACAAGGCCAGACGACCCTCACTGTCACTGACACCCTCTGCCCCATAACATAAATTCTACCTAATCCATTACATTAATGCACTTCTCTGGACTTCCTTCTTGCACATTGCACTTTGCTACTTATTCAGTAAATGTTTGCACATTTTATATTTACTGTGTCATTTCAAATTATTTTTACCTTATACCACTGACTGTGTTTTCTGTCATGCACCATAGCACCAAAGCAAATTCCATGTATGTGTTAACCTACTTGGTGATCAAGCTGATTCTGATTCTAGTTGTGTGATATTTCACCAAGTTTTTTTTTGCGTTACACAACATTTCCAGTTTTTGGTGGCTCGGCCAAGGCTTTTTGTAAATAAGTTACTGGCATCAAGTTGAACTTGCATTTAGAATAACTGTAAGGGAATGTTGAGGATGCTACATAAAATATTTAAGTACCTTATTTGAAAATTGTTGCAATCCATTGCATTTTTTTATGTATGTTTTATTTACCTTTATGCAGCATACAGTAAAACATATTTAAAATGTTTACGTACAATTGAGAATGCAGGGAATATTTTAATAAAAGGAGTGGTTACACTTAAAGCTGACATAATAATGTCATGTCCTGGCTGGGGGCCCCTAGCCTTCTCTATGCTTTGGGGCTCACAGTCAGGACATGACACACAGAGAAGCCTCTAGCCCTCTCTGTGGCACTGTGGGCTCCCCAGTCAGAGCAGCTGTGATCAGTTGTCTCTGATTGGGGAGCCTATTTAGTTAGAGTTTTTCCACACTCGAGTGTGGATTATTGTTTGTGTTTGTAGTCACAACATTCATGTTTATGTTTTGTTTAATCCAAGTCACTGTGGATACTCTGCACGTTTATTTGTAAGTTAGTTTAGTTCTGTTTGCTGTGTTCATACAGCACCTTTACTTCACGTTTACAGTTGATGTAGTGTTTGTTTTGTGTTCTGGATTAAATTCACCTTTCATTTCAAAATGTCTGCAATTGGTTTCGCCTCACACCATGGACGTGACAAATAAAGATGATCACATCACATAATCTCACTCTCACTAAATTATGTTTTTTCAACACTCACCAAAATAATTAAATTAACATTTGAATTGAAAAAAAACACTAAAGGTAGCCCTGGTCCATTTGCTGTGTAGCTCTTTATTTTACTATTGTTGATTATGGATGAAAAATAATATTTTATGTGTTCTTGTGGGCCAGAGAGTGAAATGAAGCAGTCAGCAGCCACAATCAACTCTGTGGCCTTTCAACAACAGTTTTCACTGATTTGAAATATGGGCAACCAGACTTTAGGTCTCCTCTTTGTATAAGAAAATAGAGCCTTTCCTCTCACAGCTTCAGAAGAGACACAATAAGACCCGGCCCATAAAACACGGACTCCAGCAGATGCACCTTGATGGCGACCGCAGTCCATTACCAGGTCAGTTAAAAACACTCAGGCTCTTTAGCTAGCATATGTCTCCCCTGGCCATACTGGCCTCCTCGCTCTTCACAGGGCTTTGTCTGGAAGTGTGGACTGGTTCAGAGTTATAGCTCCAGCTCCAGATGACTTCCTCCTGGTGATCGAGGCTGTGTGGAAGTAATTGCCCCAGGCGCATATGGTCTGTCATTGAGCCTGGGGACCGCCTGTCTCCATCTACGCAGATGTTCTTTGTTCTCCGACAGATGCCTCATTCCCATTGTTTTTTTTTGTTTCCTATTTCCAGTTGACTTTTTATGGGTTTTCACTGTTTGGTTTGTAAGAGTGGAGGGGTTGGAAAAGGATTTGTGGAGGTTTGGGTTTAGGGGACGGGAAGAGGTTTCTGAAGCACGCCCTAAGCGTATGGCCTTGTTGGAGGTTGGAGGGTGAATGGAGGGAAGACGCAGGAATACTGCCAGCCCAGATAACTTTGGAGAGAGGCCTTCCTTAATGACTTGGAGAGAGGGGCTTATGCAGTACTGGTCAAAAGTTGGGACACACATACCCATTGGAAGATGTTTCTTTAGTTTTACTATTGAAATAATACATATTGAATCATGTTGGCAAACAAAACATTTACATTTTAAATTCTTTAAAGTAGCCACCGTATTCAAAGTAACTTTTTACACTGTGCATTCTCATTTGATGTTGAGATGCGTGTGTTACTTGAACCACTTACTTGGCCTGCAATATGAGGTGCAGCTAATTTCTGAGGCTGGTAACTTTTCCTCTGCAACAAAGGTAATTCTGGGTCTTCCTTTCTTATGGCAGACCTCATGAGAGTTAGCTTTATCATAGCACTTAATGGTTTTTGAGACTGCAAATGAAGAAACTTTCAAAGTTCTTGCCATAAAGCATACTACTACAGAACAGATTTATTGACTGTATACCCACCCTACATTGTCACCCCCATTATATCTACCATAACACATTCAGATCCACAAAATAACATTTAACATGGCACAACTGTTAATTAAATTCCAGTTGACTACCTCATGAAGGTTGAGAAATTGTCAACAAGGTAAACGGTGGCTCTGTTGAAGAATCTACCATATAACATTTATTTTGTATCTGTTTAACACTTTTTTTTTTACTATTGTTTACTATTGATTGTTGTGTGACTTACACTATTATACTTTAATGTTGAAATAGTAAAAATAAAATGTCCAAACTTTTGACTGGTATTGTATTTTTGTTGCCTGTGTTTGGCAGTAAAGAATTGCAATACTCGGTCATGTATATCATCCCCAGCAGCAGAAGCAGTTTTTGCTCTGGTGAGGCTCACATTGAAGTGGCTATACAAACATCTGTGAACTTGCAGAAGAGTTACAGCATGCTCAAAACTACTTTAGGCAAAAAAAAAAGTAAAATGGTCTGAACATTTATTTGCCCTTTATAGTGACGGTGAACATCACAAATGTGAATTATTCTGATGATTGCTTAATTTGGAAGATAATACCCGACTGTAGTCCAATAATTTGAAATTACTTTATTTGAACACATACAGTTTTCACTGGATAATGTATGTGTATGTACTTATAGGGATGGAAAAAAAATATTTAAACTGTACTGCAGAGTCCTGTTGGTGGATTAAAAGATCAAAATAATCAAAATAAATAAATGATGCCTAAAGTTTGATTTGTGGTTAGAAACCATTTGATAGGAGTCATTGTGTTCTGTTCATTATGCCTAGAACACACAATTGTTGAGACTTGACAAGAAATGTATTTGTGGTTTGTAGGTTTCAAATATTACAATGCCCAGAAATATTAATGGAACACTGAAATGAATGATGAATGAAATATATTAAAGATCTTTACTTTACATTGTGTAATTCATAAAGAGCAAAATAACATAATAGTAGTCAATGGAAATCTAAATCACCAACTGACTGAGGGCTGGGTTCAAACCTACACCAAAAATCCAAGTGAACAACTGAAATCACAGGCTGTTTCAACTAAGGTGAATTTCATGGCAGCTCATAATAAGACTCAGTGGTGTGTATGGCCCCCACATGCCTCTATGCACTCCCGATAACGTTTGGGCATGTTCCTGATGAGACAGCAAATAGTTTCGTGGGGGATCTCCTCTCAGACTTGGATCAGGGCATCAGTGAGCTCCTGGACAGTCTGTGGCATTGCTTGGCGGCGTCAGATGCACCTATACATAAGGTCCCAGAGGTTCTCAACTGGATTCTGATCTGGGGAACATGTGGGCCAGTCAATGGAATCAATGACTTTGTCATCCAGGAACTGCCTACACACTCTGACCACACAAGGCCGGGCATTGTCTTGCATCTGGAGGAACCCAGGGCCACTGCACCAACGTGATGGGTCTAAAGATTTCATCCTAGAACCTAACAGCAGTCAGGTCACTGTTAGCTAGCACGTGGAGGTCTGTGCAACCCTCAAAGGTTTTGTCTACCCAGACCGACAGACTCACCCAAACCATTCTTGCTGGATGCAGTGTGAAGTGGCTCTCATTGGCGGAGAGAACAGGGTGACAATAGCGGTCTTGCTGCTGGGTTCATCCCCTTCTACGAACCTGTCCAACTCTCCTTGTGTATCGGCCAGTCTCCTGGTATCTCCTCCATGCTCTTGAGACTGTACTGGGAGACACAGCAAACCTTCTTGCAACAGCATGTATGGACTTGCCATCCTGGAGGTGCTGGGCTACCTGGCAACCTAAAGTGGCTGCAGGTACTGCCTCATGCCACCAAAAGTGACAAAAACATTGGTGTCCAAAAGGCTAAACTACAGTAAAATAAGTCATGAAGAATAAGGAGAGAACAATTGCCTGTGGCCATCACCGGCAAAACAAAGTCAGAGGCTTTTGCCATTTCAGTGCACCTTTTGTCACTTTCTTTTGCACCAAAAACAGGTGACATTAATTCACAATTGGCTATGCTTCCTATCTGGACAGATTGGTATTACTTAAATTTAATTGACGTGGTGTTAAACTGTGATGACTACGTGTTCCATTGTTTTGTTTTTTTTGCAGTGTATTTTAAGGTGCATTGGCAAGGGATCATGGACACCCAATCCCTCGTTGGTGGTAGGGCAGGCATCTCTTCCATTCCTCACAAAACCACTTTCTTAACTTCAAGCAATGCCCCTCTTTCCAAACAGACCCACAGATCCTCATACATTCATGGTCACACTGACACACAATCCCTTGGAGGAGAGGTACCATATATTCACCCAATTTGTTTTTTCTCAAAAGTATCAAACCAAAATCAGGCGGGGGGACAATATGCTGACACTGTCAATGCAGCTCAAGCATAGAGAAAGACTTTAATCCAAACTGAGCGGCCCAATTATCCTTCAAGATATTGTAGCTTTCTCTTGTGAAATACAATGTGGATGTGTTATTCTTTCCTTACATATGGCTTGAGCACAGAAAAACAATAGATCACAGCATGCCAAAAAACAGTTACTCAGCAAGATTCTTACCACTGAAAAATGATTCAACATGTTGGTGAAGCTGTTGTAGTTCAATTGTACGTCACCACTGTGTTTTACCCTTTGAAAATACCTACACCAGTAATTCCTATGTTTTTAAAGGCTTATGACTATACACATTCTGTGGTTATGAGTATGTTGGTAAGCTGTAGTAAACCGCCCAATGTATTAGTCAAGGCAGAAGAAAGCAGGTGGCTAACCAATTCCTCCAGTAAAGATAGCCAAAAACTGTCCACTCAGCAAGCAAATTAGTCTCTCATTCCAGACATTAAATCAAAATCTATGTCAATATCTCTGTGCAACCTAAGGGGCAACCTTGCCATAACGTTAACTATTTTAGATCCATTCATTTCTGAATTCTATTTAATTCTATTTACTGCATGGCAAAAATAGAAAATCATGGTATTTTCATATGCTGTTTAGGACTGTGTATTTCCTGAGCAGTTGCCGTGTATGCTTCTAACTATGAACAGTTTACTAGCAGAGCTTGTATAATGTATTTGCTGTTTCTCCATTCAGCATGCCACATTATACATAATTCTTTTAGGAAACATCAGTAAGAGCAGCAAATGTCCTCAGAATAATTTGTTTTGTTGTTGTTATTTGTCACATTACGAATTACATTTTCTTGTTATATGTACATGATATCTCATCTCATTTTCCAAGAGAGACCTGCTCCAACCAAGAAAGCAGCAGGGAGGGGGTGGCATGTTTCAGAAAATATCAGACATACCAACCATAAAAATGAATAATTAATAATACAGAAACAATCAACAATCATCAATAAATTGGTCAAATGTATTCTACATGTACCTAGTAACATTAATATAAATAATTAACGTATTTTCTAAATCTTTAAAACTCAAAATTGACTTTTTAGTCATAGCATAGCAATGCGCAAGCCTTCACAGTCAGCTATGACCAGCCAACAGTACTATGGAGTTCGCAATGAGGTGTCATAACTTTTTGGTTCGCATGGTACTATATATAAGTGTTTTATCCAATAAAAACATATGGAAAACATAGGCTATTCCGGTCTTTTATTACAATTGTTTTGCCCATAACTGTTGTCTCACACAATATCATATTTTGAGATGTTGCAAGTTATGATTTGGAAAAATATTTGAATGAATTTGTTCCAGCAGAGAACACACAATTAGTAATGACATTTTGCTTAAAGTATCTAGCTTGAACGCCACGTGTATTGCTCAAAGTAATTACTGCTAAGGGTGTCGGACAAAGTTCATAATGATCTTGGGTTGGCAGATGCTTAATGGTTAGAGCACTCGAACAGTAAAAATGTGTAGTTACTTACTTCTGTCATTTTCTATGCAACTGTTAATAGATTTTCTATTCATGCAAAAGTTAATAGAGTTTATACCTGTTATAATCCTGCAATAATCAAGTGTTTCTCTTCCAGAACATTTCTTCTTGGTTCAGAGCATAACCTTTAATAGGACAATTTATGTCTCCACCTGGAGAGAAAAAAAAGTCATAAATATGTGGTTTGAATGATAAAGTTGCTACGATAGATACGATTTCACGTGTTGGCACCACATTATTCTCACCTGACTGGAGACCTTTCTTCTCTTCCAGTTCCAAACTGCAACTAAATTCCCTTATATAGTGCACTACTTTATTTTTACTTGGCCATCAAACTTAGTAGTGCACTATATAGGGAATAGGGTGCATTTAGAATGCATATAGTGATGATAAAATGCTCACAGAGTTGCAATCATGTATTGCTCTGAGGGTAACCTTGTCCCCAGGCTGTTGTAGTTGGCCTTGAGGGAGGGACTTTCTATGGGAGTGTAAAATATGTCATATTTTAATTTTAGCTAATGTAAATACACTGTGTGGCATCTTGTAAACTAACCCTTCGATTCCATCCAGTTATCCTGAGCTAGCAATAGTCCAAATATTACATATTACATGATTTTCTTTTTTATGGTAGATGATTAATAAATGTATTAAACTAAGCTGAATAACACCAACGCCTATTGTGGCAAGAAAATGATTGTGGTTGAAGTGTTCCACCACACTTTCTGCAAATCTGGACATAAGTGTCTGGGAATGAGATTAGTCTGGGGGCCTGCATGTGTACTGTTTCTGATTCTACGCCCACAGTGGTTGGGATAATTTTCAGGGTACAAGCAGGTTCTCTAAATCTGTATAATGAGTCTGCTCTGCTATACTTGCAGTCAAACAAAAACAATTCTCAGTAAACCATGCTGTCTTGTGTTCTATGCATGTTTAGTTGGGTCATCTGTACTAGAGTTGTGTGGAAAGAAATGTTTTGTACTGTATGTTTCATTGTGTCTGTGTGTTCGTGTGTATGTGTTTTACAAAAGCAATAGAGCAAGCATTCTAACGTTATTTGTTAAGTGTGGAGCAATCCTATTCATTTTTTATTCTTATTTTTAGCTTTGAAGGGACACTTCAGAAACGTGATGGAAAACTAGGCTGGATTCAAACACATATCAGCTTGGTCATACATGTGGTCTCTGGGGCGCAGTTGTAGCAGCAGGACCACACAGGCCATGGCAACACAAATTAAACCTGCTTTCATTTGCAATTAACTCACAATTTCCTGTATTCTCAAGTGTCATTAGTAGCAATTACCATCAGTGATAGCCTGAGGACACTATTTTAGAATACAATTGTTAATCACAGCCCAATCCTCATTATGGTGAACAGTTATAGGTTTTCCTGTAACCCTCTCAACCGAAACCCTGCTACTCATTAAAGCACTTAGCAATGAAACATTACTGTATGGTGCGGGTTAATGAGCCATAGAAGAGAGGATAGAACATTGTTCTTCTTTTTGACAATGAGTAAGTATTAAATTGCATTTAAGAGTTGCAAAATGAAGCTTCTTGTTATTCTGCCAATAACCAAATTCCCAGACACTTCAACATTGTAGATGATATTGTGGACCCATGTTTCAGATGTAGCCTTTATAGCCTACAAGCTATGTTCCAGAAAACGGCGGCTCAATCTACAAAGTTGAAAATGTTTCACTCTACCCTCCCCCATTATTGTCTGGTGCACTGCTGGATGCTGGTTGGATTTACTTTTCAAAAACAGGGCCATTTAAAGACACTTTTTGATGCAGTTCTCTCACATGTGTGAACTGCACACAGTAACAGCAGTAAAAGATACAGAGCAAATTTGGTTGAGGATATCAGTCTCCTATTCGTGGATTGCACCTTTGTTACTTCAGAAAAGTTCAACAGTGCTAAAGACTAAACAAGGGCTTATTACTGTATCCTTATAATTACCCTGTAGAGGCTTGGACATTTGCTGACATTACTAAAGTGGCAACTATTATGTAGAAAACAACAATGACTTCCTCATCAAAGTGATTTAGACTGAGGGCAGTGTGATGGTGATGGTACCATTAGCTAGCTCAAATTTGGTGGACAACCCAGAAAACTTAAAACCCCAATTCCAAAAAAGTTAGGACAGTATGGAAAATGCTAATAAAAACAAAGAGGAGTCATTTGTAAATGTTCTTTGACTTGTATTTAAACACAAAATGTATAAATACAAGATATTTGATGTTTTACCTAATCAACTGCATAGTCTATTGAAGGTTAACATTTATTTTGAGATTAATGCATGCAAGACGATCCAAAAAAGTTAGTACGGAATAATAGCAATGTGACAAGTTGAAATAAGAAGGTGATTAGAAACAGGTAAGGCAATTGTGTATTCGTTGTATATAAGGAGCCTCCAAAAAAAGATTTCAAAAGCATGGTTGGGTTGAGGCTCGCCAATCTGCCAACAGATGCGTCAGTGAATATTCCAACACTTAGAAAAACCGATTGGTAGGATTTTGGGCATTTCATCTTCTACAGTGCACAACATAATTAAACGATTGACAATGTGTGTGTCACGTCTCCACCTGGTGGCGGCCGCTCCCCTGTTCGTGTAGCCCCCCAGCGTTCGACGTCGCCGGCCGTCTAGGCACCACCGTCCCTGTTTGTCTTGTTCCCCATGTCCTGTGAACGCATCCCTCCCTGATTCCCGGCAGCTGTTGCTCATTGCCTGAGTATTTAATCCCTCCTGTGTCTTGTCTCTGCGTTCGTTATTGTCTTACTGTTACTTGTCTGCACGGATGTGCTAAGAGAGAACATACTCTCTGTTCTACTTATTACTCTGGAAGAGTTTGACTGCGCTATCGCAGCGCTTTATATAGGTGAAATAAAACCTATTGCAAACGCATAACTGCATTTTGGTCCAATCCTTGTAAGACATTACAGAATAACGAACCTTCAACATGGATCAAGCAGGAGCTACATATCCATCGGTCATAGAACAACGGCTGTCAGACCACGACAACATGCTGGGTCAACTACGCGACGCCATAATGGAGATCCTGCAGAGACTTCCTGTGTCCACGCCACCACCCGCAGCCAGTCTGCCACCACCCAGTGGAGCCGCTATACCCCTTCCCCGACAGTACGCTGGACGAGCGTCGGAGTGTCAGGGGTTTCTCTTGCAATTGGACCTTTTCTTCAACACCCGTGCCAACGTTCCTTCGGAGCGGGAGAAGGTCTCCGCCTTGATTTCTTGCCTGACGGACAAAGCCTTAAGTTGGGCTAACGCGGTGTGGCACAGGGCCGGTTCTGAATTGGACCATTACGATTCTTTCGTACAGAAATTCCGTTTGGTGTTCGATCACGTGAGGCTGGGGAGCGCTTGTTCCTACTACGTCAGGGCAGACGCTCCGTGCAGGAGTTTGCACTGGAGTTCCGGACTCTGGCAGAGGAGTTCGCACTGGAGTTCCGGACTCTTGGAGAGGAGCTTGCGTGCCGCGATGCCACCGCGGAGCTCAGAGGAGCTCATCTACATGGCCACCCGGCTGGACAACATCTTGCGGAGCCGGGTTCAGCGACCGGTTCCCAGTGAGCCGTCGCAGCTACGGTACTAGGCCATGGAGATGGGTTCATCGGTGAACCGGGTGCGTGGTTCACCTCCGCGTCGAGATGAGAGATCCGGAGCCCCTCCGCAACGTCAGGGATCCAGGAGAGGTCAGTACAAACGAGGCACCCCTACACCCATTGAGGTTAGACAACATTTTGTTCCGTGGGGGCCGTCCGCTGACCATCTTCAAATTCCTAAAGCTTTCCCTCAGTTCCCCAGTTTGCACCGGTGCCTCGCGATGATCGACTCCGGGGCACCGGGCAACTACATTGATGTTGGTTTAGTCCACGATTTACACATTCCCTTGTTGCCTGTTACCCCTCCGATTCCTATTCATTCTGTCGATCAACGACCGCTAGGTTTGGGCAAGGTGTGCCAGATTACGTTTCCATTGCGCATGCAATGTGGCTCCAACGTTGAGACCATCTCCCTTTACGTCGTAGAGGCTCCCAGCTTTCCGATCATTCTGGGACTGCCGTGGCTTGCCCTGCATGATCCTTCATTTTCCTGGTCGCGAAGGGTTCTCACGGGATGGTCCCAGGGGTAGGTGTTTGGGTATGACTGTTTGTGCCACTGCGGTGGAATGTCCACCCACGGTTTCCTCCGTGCGCATTCCCTCTGAATACCGGGATCTGGCACGGGTCTTTTCTAAGGCACAGGCTATGCTTTTGCCTCCCCATCGTTCAGGGGATTGTGCGATTGATCTTCGTTCTGGTTGTGCTCTACCTAGGGGGCGAGTTTATCCCCTGTCCAGAGCCGAGACGGAGATGATGTCCGTATATGTGAAGGACGTGCTGGCACAGGGATATATTCATCCTTCCACGTCACCCGCCTCCTCTAGTTTCTTTGTCGTAAAGAAAAAGGACGGTGGCTTACGCCCATGCATTGACTACCGAGCCCTGAATGACATCACGGTGAGATACACCTACCCGTTACCGTTGATTGGTCCGTTTATGGAGACGATGCATGGGGCCCGGTTCTTTACGAAACTGGACCTGGATGCTTCCGAGATTGGGATGGGTGCCGTGCTCTCTCAGCAGTCGGGGGTACCACCTAAGCTCCGCCCCTGTGCTTTCCTCTCGAGGAGGCTCAGTGCGGTGGAGCAGAACTATGATGTGGGGAATCGTGAGTTGCTTGCAGTTGTCAAGGATCTGTCGGCTTGGAGTCCCTGGCTCGAGGGGGCTAAACACCCCTTTCTCGTTCTGACTGACCACCGCAACCTGGAGTACATCCGTTCGGCGAGGAGGCTGAACCCGTGTCAGGCCAGGTGGGCCCTGTTTTTTACCAGGTTTCACTTCACCCTGTCTTATGTTCCAGGTTCCAAAAACATTAAGGCCGACGCCCTCTCCCGGATTTATGACCATGAGGGAAGAACCGTGGACACCTCCCCCATCATCCCTGGCACACATATCATCACGCCGATGGTGTGGGAGGTGGATGCGGACACACGGAGGGCCCTCCGGGCTGAGCCGTCCCCGCCTCACTGTCCGGATGGTCGTACGTCCGTGCCAACTGAGGTGCGGGACAGGCTCTTGTTTTGGGCCCATACTTCTCCCTCCTCTGGTCATCCGGGTGTGGGCAGGACTATGTCAGCGGTGAAGGGCATACTGGTGGCCTACATTGGCTAGAGACGTTCGGGTCTCCTCCTGCTTGGTATGCGCCCAGAGTAAGTCCCCCAGACACCTGCCCTCAGGTAAGCTGCTTCCTCTTCCTATTCCATGACGACCATGGACCCATTTAAGTGTCGATTCTTTTACTGATTTACCTCTTTCCCAGGGTTGCACCGCCATCCTGGTCGCTGTGGATAGGTTTTCGAAGGCCTGTTGTTTGCTCCCCTTTCCTGGCATCCCAACGGCCCTGCAGACCGCGGAGGCCCTGTTCACTCATGTCTTCCGGCACTATGGGGTCCCGGAGGATATAGTGTCTGACTGGGGTCCCCAGTTCACGTCCAGGGTCTGGAAGGCGTTCATGGGGAAGCTGGGGGTCGCGGTCAGTCTTACCTCCGGGTACCACCCAGAATCCAACAGCCAAGTTGAGAGGGTTAACCAGGAGGTGGGCAGGTTCCTGCGTGCGTATTGCATGGACCACCCGGCGCGGTGGGCTGCCTTTGTGCCATGGGCCGAGTACGCGCAAAACTCCCTCCGCAGTTCTTCCACCAACATGGCGCCGTTCCAGTGTGTCCTCGGCTATCAACCTCCGCTTGGTCCCTGGAACGCGGAGCCGTCTACAGTGCCGGCGTTGGAGGACTGGTTCCGGAGGGCGGACGCCACCTGGCGAGCAGCCCATGTGCATTTAGGCAGAGCGGCCCGGCGGCACAAGACAGCCACTGACCGTCACCGCTCTGACACTCCGGTCTATGCCCCGGGCGACCGCGTTTGGTTGTCCACGCGGAACCTGCCTCTCCGGTTGCCCTGCCGGAAGCTGAGCCTGCGGTATGTGGGTCCGTTCAAAGTCCTGAGGGGAGTCAATGAGGTATCGTATCGGTTGCTGTTACCTTCCATGTACCGCATCAATCCGACATTTCATGTGTCTCTACTCAGGCCGGTGGTGAATGGTCCCCTCCAGGAGAATGAGGTCCGGGCGTCTCTTCCTCCGCCGCTGGACATTGACGGGTCCCCCACCTATGCTGTTCGGCCGGCGTTGGAGGGGGGGCCTGCAGTATCTCGTGGAGTGGGAGGGGTATGGCCCTGAGGAGCGGAGCTGGGTGCCTCGCGCGGACGTCCTCGACCCGTCCCTCCTACAGGATTTCCAACGGCGCCGTCTGTCTAAACGTATCCAACTGATGCCCAAACGCTTAATGAGTGTTATTAAAAGAAAAGTGATGTTACACAGCGGAAAACAGACTGTCTCAACTTTTTTGGAGTATGTTGCAGTCACCGAATTAAAATGTCTATTTTCAAAAATAAATTCAATTCACAATGTAAAACATAAAATAATGTGTTAATCATGTGCTTTCAATATCGTACAGGGTGAATTAACTTTTCAAATTAATGTTTTATTGCATTATTCATACTGTCCCAACTTTCTCTGAATTGGGGGTGTAGTTTGGTTATTCACAGTGTTGAATAGCCATTGTAAGTAATCTCAGCTAGGAAATGTACATAGTCCAGTATAGGCATAAAAGTAACTGAAACAAGCCTACTTATAGCTTCAAATGAAAAAAACAGACAAATAAAATAAAAACTCCAGCTTTAGTTTTTGTGGAAGTAGCTGAATATACAATTTAAAAGACAAGATATTTATATAAAGTTTACCACCTCTAACTCTTATTGATATAGTATCCTCCACAAGTGAGATAGACATCTACTAGATTTTTAAGGATATGTACAGATATGTAAGTTCCTGCAAGAGTAGTGCCTATATTTGGAGCCACGCAGCGCAGGATTGTTGGTTCCTAAAACTAAATGATGACAAAAACGTAACTTAGTAAATTCCCTCCCACAAGGCCAACTTGAAATAATTGGAATTTAATGCTGATATGCCAATTAGCCACGTTTATCATAATCACAGACAATTATGTCAGCATTGTATGTATTGTAAGCACTTACTCATTGGCTGTATCCATTGTAGTTAGATAATTGATGTTGCAGAAAGAAATAATGTACACTATTCTACTCCATGTCTGTTTACCAACATTGTGGTTGTTGGTCTATGTTGTGCTTGCTCTTTGCTTTTGTCTGGTGTTTCAAAAGTGAAAGAAATAGAACACCAGTGCCAAAAACAGCAGTATGTAAATATGCAGGGGGAAGTCCATTTGACAAATAAAGACTTTGGATGTAATGAGCTAAGAGTTCAAATGGTATACCTCTGCAGAACCCGAAGCTTGTTTCAACTGGATCAAAGCATTATGTTATGGAAAATATTGTCTGGTTGTATCTACAGTACATTCCCAGACAATACAATACTGATCAACTTCCTCATTCCAAATGTAAATATTTAATATTAAAAACACATTTTTTAAAGTATGTAATGGAGAGCTTTTAACTTCAAGTACAATTTGCCCTTTCATAATTTGGAGAGGGAGCATCAACATTTCTTTGATGTATTAAAGTTAAGAAACAGTCTTTCTAACTTATTAAATGTGTCTATTAAATGTGAACTTTGATATTAGAGTAATTACATCCTTCCAACTCCATTGGTTGACCCTTCCTGGTTCCTGTTTACCTGTTGGAGTCAAGTGGGCTGATCCCTGATGATGACATGGTTGGAGTCATGACTTACATGAATTACATTTGTGAAATATAAACATGAACTACTTTTAAATTGGTCTCAATGGTTGTTTTCATGCAATGTCTTAGGATGGTTTCTTAAACTTTAGGCATTTTTAAACTTCATAGAGACAAAGGGGTATCGTTTCTGCTGATGTTTCTGCTGATTAAATCCAACCCACGCTGCAGCATGTGCACTGAAGGCAGCAGCTTAAACCAAGATGATACACTTCCAAAAGTTGCTTGACTCAGAATGTTTTCTTTTTATCTACATATATTTGTTAATTATTATTAAAAATTATTAAAGAAATCACAAGAACAAATAAAAAGTCATACTTCCATGGCCTGAAACAAATGGTTGTAGCAAATAATGTGGTGTCAAAGCAGTAATCGGTTTTCAAAATGTCGGTTTTCTGATGTCAAAATAATCAAATACTGATACCACAACAATCATATTGACAAACAAAAAAAAGCTACCAACTGGACCTTTGGATGCACTAAGGAAAACATTTGGCAATGTTGGGTTTCAGGTATACAACTAAAATTGTACATCTTGAAATCGTCCTGCTTTTAACTGAAACTGCGACGGGTACATCGACCGCTGATTCAAATGCTGATTACCGCGTTATTGAGACAATTCGGTCTGTTAGGGCTTTGAATTCCTTGCATAGTATAATCACTGTTGACGAGGAAAGAGCAAGAAGGAGGGAGCAAGAGTAGAGGAGTCAACTTCTGCGAGGGGAGGAAGCAAACAGATATTTTTGCTGGAACGACAAAAGCCAACTGAGATAGGCAGTGAGCGAGGCAGAAGTCGGCAAACTAGGGTAGACTTGAAGAACAGAACGTCGAATATGCAACCGGTTTTCATCTACTTAAGCGTATCAAGATCAATCAGAAGACTCATAGCAGAACAGTAAGAAGATTAAAAAAACACTAGGCCTAATATAATTTCGGTTTTCCAACTTTCATAAAGCGTCTTGATCTGTGACCGTGAACTTCAAAAGCGATTATTAAAATAAATAATTACAATTGTAAAACATCGATATTTTTTCTATTTGAGCTCGGGGAATTTTATCTTGTCAAATAATAATATCTTATTTTCTTGCCCTGCGGTGTCAGTGCCACGTTTGAGATTGTGTCTCTGGATGGGCTGAGCAAGCGAAACTAAAATCCATTTGCTGATAGGCTGTAACGGTTTTTGAGTTAGGTCAGTAGTTTTTGAAGTGGTATTTACCAAATACGTGGGGTTGTAATAGTTTTTCCCCATAGTCCTGTACCAGAGTTATTTGAGTTAGTTTTGCTATTTATGGGCAATGTTAATAAGCTATTTTGTCAAGGTGGGTGCGGGTAATGTTATTCTAACATACAATTAAATCGAACGTCCCATTTTCATCTTTTTTAGAATGCTGGATTGACTGCATCGGAATGGCATCGGCGATTTTCGAGGGGACATCTCTGGTCAATATGTTTGTCAAGGATTGCTGGGTGAACGGGATCCGGAGATTGATCGTAAGTCAACGAGGAGAGGAAGAAGAATTCTACGAAATCAGGACCGAGTGGTCGGATAGAAACGTTTTGTACTTGCACCGGAGTTATTCAGATTTGGGGAGACTATTCAAAAGACTGGTTGAATCCTTTCCCGAGGACCGAAGAGAGCTATCCAAGTCCCATCTTATAAAAGGTTGGTACTTTGTACCCATACCACTTGAAATCTAATTCAGTAAGCCTGTTAGTAATTATTTAATTATTATTTAATTATTTCGGCATGAGAATAGAATACAGAATGCATACC
Source organism: Novumbra hubbsi (assembly GCA_016801125.1). Taxonomy (NCBI): domain Eukaryota; kingdom Metazoa; phylum Chordata; class Actinopteri; order Esociformes; family Umbridae; genus Novumbra; species Novumbra hubbsi. Next base: position 2,707 of record JACXGK010003975.1, on the reverse strand, counting down.
AAACAATATGTTCGGGAATTTGCTATCGGAATGTTCATTTAAAAATGACAGGCACTTACATGTTGGCACACTTTACACGTTTTCATGACCCAGACCTCAGCAGGCAAGGTCCAATTTAGGGTGACACAAAACACGCAATCTCATGGCTGCCAAAGTTTACTGGAAGAAATCCTTCATGATTAAGTTAAACCGATTCAATTTTCCTGGCATTATTCCGATGTACTGGCAAGTTACAAATAATATTGGAATTGGTTCACGGATGGATCTGTCAGTAATAGTTCTATAGCGAATTATGAGTAGGTAGACAATCCATTTAATATTGACTTTACGATTGTTGATACAAACTCAGCGACTCCCCCTTGCGATGGTTGGTGGACGATTCAATAGGCTAATACACAAACATGTTAAGGTTGTCAGATTATTATCGTGGGATTAAGCTAATTGATGGCCTGCATAATTTAACTTTTGATCACAAAAAAGTTTATTTTTTTCCCATAACATAGGATAAAGAAAAGAACCTCACAACTAACAATATGCATTTTTGTATGAAGAACAAAAACAATTTATAGGATAATATAGTAGAATAACCAAACATGCTGCTCCATATACCACTTTCTGAGGATGTCAAAAACAAAAACATCTTGAAACATAGGCCTATGGAACTTTAGTCTAATGCCAATTTTGATAATGCACCTCACACAACTGCTGAGAAGCTACAATCTGACCTGAAGAACTATATGACATTATTCAGAACTCCCCACTGCTGAGACACACAAGAGAACCACATTCAACTTGGTGAAAATCTAGATAAGCCTAAATCTTTTTGCAAAAATGTCCTATAGATCGACGTAACATGATTGGAGTTCTTGGGCAAAACAACAATTTATGGATGACTGAATACATTTTTTAAAGACAAGAAAAACGTATCAAAAGTCAAATGTGAGGGTGGTGTGGGGTTACCTTGCTGCCTCTGCTTGTGGGGCACTTAAACGCACATCAAATACATCATGAAATCTGTTGATTACCAAGATGTTTCCGAGTGCAATGTTCAGCCCAGTGTTAAGAAACTGGGTCAGTGGGACTTCAAGAAGGACAACAATTCCAAACACAAGAGAAAGCACTTAGGAAAGGATATAGAAGAAACGCTGGACTTTAGTGTCCAGATCTCTGATCTCACAGAAATCCTATGGGTTTCTTTTCTGAATTGCAATATTAAATATCAAAATTATTTTTAAGTTTCAACTTCATTTTGATGAAATCAATTTAAAATGTCATGCCCCATTGGTGTGTTTACTTAATATTATTTGTTATTTTTTGTCTTTGGGCATTGTTTGTTGTCTACATAAAGTGGAGAAAGAGATCTTGCTTAAGGGTAGTAGCTTGGATATCAAGTTCATGCTGTGGCTGTATGTGCACCAGAGGCAGCGGCTTTGAACGCAATACCACCACTGATCATAGAGTAATAGTATTGTGATCTCTAGACACATTACCCTGGGATTGTGCCTGTTTCTGTCGCAATGGTGCACTGACATTATGACTGGGTGGCTGTTTGGCCACATGCCCTTTATGTGCCACATCTATGATCACCAAACAGCCATTCTGTCACTCCTTTGTCTGTGCCCGCTCAGGCTCAAGTGTTTTTGAAAACTGTAAACCATGCCAACTTTGTTTTGGCGACTGGAAGGATCTGCTTCCTTCCCATACACCAAAATAGCCTGTCAGCTCTGAGGATGATGATTGGCTCCTCATGTGCTTCAGATATTTATTATGCATGACAGGAGAAGAGAGATCTATGGGGGGAAAAAGGACACTGACTTTGCATTTATTTTTTTCTTGTCTCTAATCTATCATCTACGTCTTGTTTAGAAATTAGAGTTGAATGGAAGGAGATAGTTTTCAAATAGAGACTTGCTGCTAGTAGATTTTAATAAAATCAGTGATGGATACCTGGCTAAAGATAAATCCCATTCCATTCCCCCATGGCCTTCCCATTAAATTCCGCCATATTTCATTTAGATACAACATTCTGTTGAACTCAAGATGAAAATCTGGTTTAACGCTAGCTTTTAGCTATCCAAAGCAGTGTTAGCACACCCTCTGTTCCTGGCTGCTTCACACATCCTCTTGTTTCCTTGTTTCTTGGCTGTACCCAAGCAACAAGGAAGGTGTGTGAAACTTCCATTGGAACTTTGAGGCGGATTTCATCATGGTGAGAGGTTGGAACATAGAAGGCCAATTCTCTCAGCGAGGCCTTTATTTAAGCTAACCCTTTCTGTAGCTTGCTTAGGCTTCTTCATAGTCACCTGACAGGAAGTAATAAGTGCTAGTTCGACTGGCAAGAGCTTCAGTAATGGGGACACAGCCCAAACATGCAGACATGACTGACTTAGACTGTTGATGGAAAGGAGAGCTCATAACTCACTAACTAACTAGATATGTTACCACAAAGTCTATGTAGTCTAGGGTGGTCCATTGGTCTAAGCTGTACTGCTGCAGCATGGGTTTAAAACGACCCACTGCTCAGCAGAAATTGTAAAAAGTGATATATATATAGAGAGATATATCAGAGATATATTGATATTCTCTGACTACAGACTGAGTGAACAGTTAACAAAACAAACGTATTATTGCAGATGAATAATGTTGCTGTACACAACACCGCTATAATGCAGTAGTATTGTCACGCTCACAATGATCCTGAATGACT